>SKCR01031103.1:0-286286 GCA_019454045.1 Zanthoxylum bungeanum
TACAATAGATTGTAATATTGAATAATAATTGTTATCCTGGAATTGTAAAAGTTGAAAAAAGAGTTTATATTTTATAGTTTAAATTGGAAAATGAAATATTTAGAGGGAAAATATTGGTTTGGATTCATAATTGATATATTAATTTTATAAATTATTTATTTATAATTAATTTTACGAATTAATTATTTTGTTAAACAATTTATTTATTATTGATGAACCAATGTGATTGTTAGACTTAAACACTATTTTTAAGATGAACTAATGTGATGGTTAGACTTGAACACTGCAACAGTTGGTATTTAAATTTTTTTAATGGATACCACTACTGGTATTTAAGTCAATAAGTGTCTTTCTGAATGGATGCATTTGTTGAATTCATATATCTTCAATTATGTATCTAAGGGGCATGACTTTGTGGTATAGGGTTCAGACATGACTTGGTTGAGATCCTGAGTTTGAATCTAATGAGTGCGTTTCTTGTAAGAGTCTAGGACAACCGAATATTTTACTTACTCCGCTTGGCTGTAAGGTTTCCAACGATTTCAAAAAATAAAAAATAAAATAAAATATATCTTTAATTCTATATAAAAGTAATTCTTTACAAATTATCATTATCTATTTTCTCTGTCTTGTCTTCTTCTTTGAAATTCTTTTGAAGTCACTGAATTCTCAACTTTGTTGTATTCTAGGAGTATATTGTCATAACCCGACAATAAATTGAGGACAATAGTTACTCTAAAAATATATATATATAATCCATACCTCAAAATAATTATCTATTTTTATTCTATTATACAATGATCTACATCCGAACAGGGGACGTCTATATTGTAAGACATAAAGGATCCGATTGTTATTAACCCCCATACTCTCGACTCCTATCCATAAGCCATCGTCGGTTTTAGAGAATTTAATTTTTCTGGGGTCCAATTTTACCAACTTTATTTTCGACTCACAACACCACCATCTCTATAAAAGAATTAATACTAAAACGACTGTGTGAATTGTGAATCTTTCTTTCAATCTCAAACGAACATATTCTTTTGCTTTTTTTTTTTTCAACGGACCACAATCCACAAAATTCTTTTCTCTTTCTCAAAGAAAAGACCCATTTGATTTAAAGTTCTTTCTTTTGAACAATCGCGTGCAGATATTATAACCCAATAAGCCTTTTAACAGTTCTAAGTTCTAACTCACTCAAGATGCTCTGTTGTTCTTTATTCTTCTTTCCCTTTTCTTCTTCTTTAATTTGTTCTCTCCTTCGTTTAAGATATTCTTGAGATTGAATTTGTGTAGAGGAAAGACAAAAAAAAAAAAAAAAAAAAAAAAAAAGGAGAGAAGAGAGTTCAAGAAATGGAGGCTGCAGTTCTTGATGGTGTAATTAAGAGGCTTCTTGAAGTTAGAAGCAAACCAGGGAAGCAAGTGCAGCTATCTGAGTCTGAAATTAGGCAGCTTTGTGTTGTTTCTAAGGGTATTTTTATGAGGCAGCCCAATCTTTTGGAGCTTGAAGCTCCTATCAAGATATGTGGTATCTTTCTGCAAAACCCCGTATATTTATTATTATTATGAATATTAATAATTGTTAGTTTGTTTGTTTGATCATGGTTATGATTGAATTTGATTGTTATGAATTGGGTTGTTAGAAAAATTTGATTTTGATTATTGTATGTGTTGAGGGTTTGATTGAATTTGATGTATGTTCTAGAAGTAGTTTTAAATTGTGTAGTTGTTATGTCAAATTTGCTTACTTTCATGTGGATTGTGATTAATTTTTGAGTTTAGCCCTCGAATTACAGTTGTATTGCTCAAACTGAGATTGATCGTTTTGTGCAGAATTACTTTTTCTTTTTCTTTTTAAATGAAATTGATTAATTTCTTTATTTTCGGAACATCATGACTATTCCTTGAATTTGAATAGGGAGTATCTACATTAGATATAAGAATCAGTTCTAGCAGATAGCAGATCTTAAACTTGGCTGAGCTCCTTCGAGAGAAATTGGTATTTTAGCTCTTTGTCATATGTTGTGTTATGTTTCTCGAATGAGTTCAACTGCTGAATTATATTCTTTATTTGAAATTGAAATATGGAAGCAAAAGTATGACCAGCATCACAGGTTAACTGACTTTAAATAATCGCGACCTTGGTAGCTCAAAGCTGTTACTAAAAGTTAAAGCAGCCTAGTTACTGATCTCAAATTTTGCAGACAGACCACAAGACTCTAGCAGTTCCCCAAACTTTGATTCATCTTGTCTGCACATTGCACAAACATCAACTTCTTGAATTTCCTACCCTTTTTAAACCCTAATTTTTTTTCAACCTCTTAGTCATAGATTGGTAACTTATATCATGCTTAACGACCGTTTCCTTTCACTCCTGTCTTGTGCCATTCAGGCTGAAGATAGTTTACTAGAAGTTTCGTATACTTCACCATTTACTACAACCTCGAAAATTGAAATTTGCAGTTCTCTTTTAGATTAATAATAATGTAATAACCACCTGGGTCTGCCATAACTTCCATGATTTTAGTCCTTGTCTATCCCTACTCCTTAGTTAAAAACATATTTGAATTTGTGGAATTATGTGCAACAATGTTGAACAGAATTTTGAAATACATTATTGTTGAAATATTTATCTATTCGGAGAGGTCAAATGCTACCTAATAGAAACCATCTATTAAACAAATGGGTTAGTTGGTTCTTTTAGTTTTATATTGTTCAGTGTTTTTTTCTTGTCCGTGAATAAGTAATTCTTTATGTGTGCTGACTTATTACTTCATTATAAAACCCAGGAGATATTCATGGTCAGTATTCAGATCTTCTGAGGCTTTTTGAATATGGCGGGTTACCTCCCCGTTCCAATTACTTATTCTTGGGAGATTATGTAGATCGCGGAAAACAAAGCCTGGAAACAATATGCCTTCTCCTTGCATATAAAATAAAATATCCTGAGAACTTTTTCCTTCTGAGGGGAAACCACGAATGTGCTTCTGTAAACCGTGTCTATGGATTTTATGATGAGTGTAAACGGAGATTCAATGTCAGACTTTGGAAAACATTCACAGATTGTTTCAACTGCCTGCCCGTGGCTGCTCTTATCGATGAAAAGATACTCTGCATGCATGGTGGACTTTCTCCCGATTTGCACAATTTAAATCAGATAAGGAGTTTACCTCGACCCACAGATGTCCCAGAAAGTGGTTTGCTATGTGATCTCCTCTGGTCAGATCCCAGTAAAGACATTAAAGGTTGGGGAGCAAATGATAGAGGAGTTTCATACATCTTTGGTCCTGATAGAGTGACAGAGTTTCTTCAGAAACATGAACTTGAGTTAATTTGTCGGGCCCACCAGGTTTGAGATGCCTTCAAAGTTCAAACTGAAGCTCATGGTGCACTATGACAACTTAGAGTGCCTCTCACTCATCATTTCTTTTATTAATTTGCAGGTTGTGGAAGATGGATATGAATTTTTTGCTAATAGACAGCTCATAACCATATTTTCGGCGCCTAATTACTGTGGAGAGTTTGATAATGCTGGTGCCATGATGAGTGTGGATGAGACACTTATGTGTTCTTTCCAAATATTAAAGCCTGCAGATAAGAAGCCAAAGTTCAGTTTTGGGAGCACAACTACTGTTAAGTCAGGTGCTCCTCCAAGTAGAATGAAGGTACGTTCCTACTTTATCGCTCCATTTATATGGACTTCATCTTTGAGTGCTAATGTTATAATGATGTTTATGAAGTTGAAATGATATAGAATAAGGAGAGATTAGGCTTATTGTGTAAAATCTAATGATCCGAGTAAAGCAGGACTACTAGCTACAATTAGATTGTTTTGGAGTACCTGAGACATGTTTAAAAAATTCCATATACTGAAAACTACTGTCCTCCAGCCTATCGAAATTAGTGTTTTTATTAACATTAATTCCAGAGCTCACGGTGTGGGAAACCTCGTGCACTGGACCATCCTTTATTAACATTAACCAACAACTCATGCCCGTTGACCTAAATAAAGAAGACATGGATGGAATTGAAAGAGTAGAAAGGGTTTTGGCAGAAGAGGAAGGAATTGTTATAGTGGTTCAAGCTTCAGGAAAACCTGAGTATAGCAAATAGCCAAATACAAGGCTTTTTCTAAGCATATATATATATATAGATCTTTTCCTTTATTGTTTGAGAAATTTAGTCAAAGCATATTTCTTTTGGTATCTCGAAATTCAATATTAGGTTTGTTAACTCATTCACTCAAATACTATGCTCATTCGTGTTTATTCTCTATATGCATTACAAACTGAATTTACAGTATCTTGGGTTTGTGCAGGCCTCAAATCGAACTGCCAAACAGTCAGACAATTAAACTCTTGTGTCAACTTTCCTTAACTATCTAATAACTACTTGTATTTCATCTTTTGGGGGGATATAATGATTGTCTAATGCTGTGTTTTCTAAAATAATTCAAGTACATGCAGTACCAGTGGAATAAAAAAAATAAAAAATTGTATCCCAATAAAACTTTGGTGAAATTTTACACCACTTGGGATGGAAAAAATGTCGGTGGCATTAGATTTAATGCTTAGAGGGGATAAGCCTTTCCTTTTTTATGTTTAGAAAAAATTTCCTTCAGTATCGCGACGTTTTATCACTTTGCAGCAGTCTCTTAAAAATGCATTTTCGTTTTCTCAGTCGTTTCTTGGTGCCAAGGCATAAGAAACTTGATCCAAAATGTAGATTTCTGAAGAAAACAGCCATATAGATCAATGATGCATAGAACATCGCCAAAGTAGCCTTCCAACAAATCTGGGTTCCAAGAGTCTGTCCCCACGAGGCAAGAATGGATGTCGCAGAGAATGGAAATGTTCCACCTCTGGAAATCTTTTTGGAAGCTGTAATCATTTGGTTTACTTACCCTTTGTACATTATGAGTGCAACACCAGCTGCAACTCTCTTCCCTCTTTTACTTTTCTCACCTCGTCTCTGTTAAGTTTCTTCCTTGGAAGCTGGATTGTATCTTAATCACAGATTGAAAACAAAGATGTGTGTTATATAATGGTAATGGGGATGGGTCTGTTGTGTTTCTCATTTTAAGTAACCAAGTTATATTAGTGTAGTAAATGTATAATATAAGCTTCCAAGCATTTTACATGACCTACTTATGAATGATTAAGAGTAGTGAGATTAAGCCCCTACTTATTATCTCACCATACCCCGATTTTAAATATATTGTATTTATAATTTTATTTTCAAATAAAATTACTAACAGGGGTTTAATATTACTCAATAGTCAGTTGGGGAAAAGCCGTCCCTTTTGTTCCATAGCCTCCAGCCTTCCAATTTTTCTTCATCAGAAAAGTTGCATTATATCTTCATGATTGAGTAATATTGTTTCATCACTTTAATTTGAGTATAATATTGTATCTTTTTTTTTTTTTTTTTTTTGGAAACGATGGAAACCCCGCCACCAAACCACTCATTATGAGCCGCGGTGCAGGTAAAACCACCGGCTGTCACAGGCTCTCTCAATTTTTTTTTTTATTGTTGTCTTCAATTTTTTTCCTTTTGTTGTTTGTGGGTGATTAAATTGTGGTGAGATTTCTTGATGTTTTTTTTTTTAAGATAATGAAAGATTTCATTAATAAAACATCACAAGGATATAAATATGTGATCATTTCGGTTCGATTAAGAACTTAAGAAATCCTAAGGCTCGAATCTAGCTAGGACTTTACCTAACAACATAAAATCATATATCGAGCATCCCCAAAACTGTTAGGATCGAAAATTATATTCACACCGAAATCTTCTGACATAAATATCTCATCTCTGTTAATGTTGGTGAATACGGAATCTAAAATGAGATTTCTTGATGTTAATAAAGCTAAAAACAAAATAAAAAAGAACAAGAGATGATGGGTTTCTTTTATAACTTTTGAGAGAGAGAAAAAATGTCAGTAGCAGTGAGGATAAATTGGGAAATAAACAGGTTTGAGTTAAAAATTTAATTAAATTAATTATTTAAGTATTATACTTTTAAAAGCGGGGTTTAGTGAGATAAAACTGAAAGTACCTACAAGCAATAGCGACAAACAATCTCTATACCCAAGAGGGGGGTGAATTGGGTTATCGCTATAAATGCGGAATTATAAAATCTTTACCGATTTTAAGCTCTTATTACCAAGTGGGAGTTTTAGGTCAATTTTCTCTATTCCAATTAATCTCCTATAAGCAAGTTTCTAATCAATATTATAAATATAATCAAACTTGCAAATAAGTAAAAGTTAAGTGAAAGAGAAATACAACACCGCAATTTATAGTGGTTCGGCCAAACGTGCCTACGTCCACTCCCTCAAGCCTCGCTTGAAGATTTCCACTAGAATCGAGTTTTCCGTGGTTCACTCGTAACCAAGAGTTTTCCGCCAAGGCGCACTCCGAACCTTTTACAAGATTGAGTTTTCTACGTAGGTGCACTCACAACCTTTACAAATTACCCAAACGATGAGATTTCACAAATCACAAGTGTTTTTGATAAAGAAGAATTAAAATACACTTGGGCACTCACAAATAATAAGAAGATTGTGTGAGAGCAAAACCCAAGTGATCTAAGCTCACTAGATGTAATGAAGATGTGTGTGAGCTTGTATGAGTGTTTAAGAATATGAAGGTGTATGACACTCTTTGTTTGCCTTAGAGAATGTGTATGAAGGTTTTCTAGATCTCTAACTTGAGGCAAATGAGTTGGGGTTCTATTTATAATAAAATGCAAAGCTTTCCCCAACTTACACAGCGAGACCGGCGAGCAAACCGGCGAGGAGACAGGCATGCCGGTATAGGGTTTCAATATCTCCCAACGGCTATATAACGTTCGAAAAACTAGCCGTTAGACCGGCGAGAAAACTGGTATGGAAACCGGCGAGGAGCTCCCTGGTTCCAGAGAGCATGATTTTCTCAGCCAAAACCGGCATGGAACCGGCGAGAAAACCGGCATGGAGCTCCCTGGTTTCAGTTCTGATGACCAGTCAAGACTGACGACACTTGGTATTTTGGCCATAACTCTCTCTAGAAAATTCCAAATCATGATCCGTAAATTTCTACATAAACTAGACACATAGATCTATCTTCTGTAAAAAATTCAGCTCCAAAAAAATTAATATGAATTTTATGGAATTTTGCTAATGTGACATGAATGCAGAAAACGCACATATGAGCATGTTGTACTGAAAAGGCTCTAGCAAAAGTTCTATGCATCGGAATTGTGTTCCGTTTGAACCGTAGCAAACTAGAGACACATATATATCTAACAGTATATCATTTGAAGTTCAATTCAACCGTTTTCTAGTTTTTAGAAGATCATTTACCGATGCACTTGTGCATTAAGTTCATTTTGGTGTAAATAAAATGCAAATGATTATTTTAGCTTTCTAAGCCATTTTAAATGCAAGTGATGCAAAATGTATGATTCCTAAGAGCTTTAGATCACTTGAGTAAACTCTCTTACAATAAAATTTAGCTCTTAATCATTATCTTCGATTTGCCGCTAGTCTTCATATTCTCGCTCTTCACCCATATGCTTCGACACTTTTTGTAATGCTTCGTGTTTGTACGTCGAAGTCTTCATTCGCGTTGACGTCATCAAAATCCTTTTATGCGATCAAGTCGCCAACATTCTCCCCCTTTTTGATGATGGCAACCCCTTAAAACTTGTTGATACTTGTGAGCTTCTTGGAGTTCAAATTTGACAATTTTGCTCCCCCTCAACATAAGCTCCCCCTCAATGTGTGATTGTCTTCATAATAGCTCTATAAGACTTAGACAAACACATTAGTACATTTACTCCCCCTTAATCCAAGGGTGAGGGTAAAACAAGTTTTAATCTCATTTCTAATGATTTCTCCCCCTTTGACATTATCAAAAAGTGGAGAAGCAAAATTTAGTTCTAAAATGAGATACCAATAGATGTGTGCAAAAATGATAACAAATTTAAAAAATATGCACTTTTGGCATTTCCCCCTTTTTGCCATAAAAAATCAAAATTCATGCATAAAATAGCATTTTTCAAAAGATAAATACTCATGAATACCATTTAAAATCTAAGATCATCTTAAGCATGATTTCTCCCCAAATTTGATACCAATTAAAAATATATCAATACATTCCATGATACCAATTAAATAATTATCAAAGTCCATGCATTTCATGATGCCAATTATATTCTAATACATACATTTCATGATATTCATCTAATATTATGCTAATTTACATGCATTTCATTTTCAACCAATTAGTTTATATGGCAAGACATATTCAATCAAGTGATCACATATATTGCATTTAACTCAATAAATTTCATGAGATACCAATTGAAATAAAGAAGGGGTTTAAATATATGATTAAGCATTTAATGATATCAAATGAACAATTGATACCAATAGAAAGTTAAATACATTGCCTAATCACTTTGTATGCTTCAAAACATTTATATCAATTTGAAATATGCATACATACATAATTTTGAGGAAACGGTACCAATGTTTCCGTGAATACGGATTTTACCTTTACCGTTGCGATTCCTCATCTTTTTGAGCCTTTGGGATCAATTTTGCAATTCTCTTTAAAGATACATTCCCAAAGCTCCCCCTATAAATTTATCAATGACACTTTGGTACCCAAACTTTCTTGGGTCCATTGGGGTTAGTTTTGATTCCTTGAGGAATCCATGCATTTTTAATCACATTCTTATACATGCATTCAAAAATTTTATGTCCATTTTCATTGCAAGCATGACATGTGACATTTTCATTTAAAACATTATTAGCATGAGAATCAGAAGCCTTAACAAAATAATTTCTCAAAAATTTTCTTTTAATATAAGGCCTATATCCTAATCCTTCTCTTTTAAATGCACATTTTTGGGATCCAATAAGCATATTAAAATTTTTATGTCCCAATGTGAATTTGCTAAGTATGTTTTGCAAATCTACAATCTTAGTATTTAATAAGACATTTTCATTCAATATAGAATCGCAATCGCATGTCTTAAAGCTAGATGGCATATTTGATATGGCATTTTCAAGTTCTAGCTTTTTAATCTTTAAACATGCATTTTCATCATTCAAGCATTCAATTTCTTTTTCATGTTTAGCCTTTAAGCATATCATATCATTATCTAAAACATGAATTTTATCCATATTAGTTGCATGTTCAATTTTAAGTGTAGAATGCTCATTTTTGATCAATTTTAATTTCTTTTTAAGCATATCACATAATTCTTTTAAACCATTAAAAGCATCGAGTAATTCAGAATTGTGTACCTCTTCTTCTTCGCTTTCTTCTTCAATTTCAAATTGGATGTCTTCATCCGTGATAGCCATAAATGCTATTGATTTATCTTTGACTTCAACTTCTTCCTCCTCAGATGAGCTTGAATCGCTATCGCTCCAAGTTGAAGTTGATTTCATTGCCTTTTTCTTTGATTTTCCTTTCATTTTCCTCAATGGGCAATCGGTAGCTATGTGACCCGGTTTGTTGCATTCATAACACACAATTTTCTTATTCTTCCGCGACCATTTTTCTTCTTTAGCCTTTGATTTTCCCTTGAGTTTTGCGGATTTGAGAAGCTCTTTTACTTTATTGGTGATGCTTGCCAATTCATCATCACTATCATCTTCTTCACTTGAGCTTGACTCGTCTCTTTTTCTTGCTTTTAAGGCCAAGGACTTTCTTGTCCTTTTCTCATCTTCCTCCTTTTTATCCATTTTGATCTCCATTTCATACTCAAGCAATTTGCCGACCAAATCATCCATCTTCAAGGTGTTTATGTCGTTTGCTTCTTTAATGGAGGAGGTGTAGCTTCTAAACTCTTTCGGGAGAGATCTTAAAATTTTCTTCACTTGATCCGATGTCCCGATGACTTTTCCCAATGCTCCCAAATGATTGATGATGACCGTAAACCTAGAAATCATGTGATCGATTTCTTCCCCGGATTCCATCTTGAAATTGTCCAATTCGCACATGAACCGGTTGATCTTCGATTCCTTCACTTGACTTGTGCCCTCATTGACCATTTCCAAAGACTTCCATAAATCATATGCATTTCCACATTCCGGAAGCTTGCTAACTTGATCCCGATCAATGGCACATAGGAGTTCGTTGAGTGCCTTAGCATTTTGTGAGGCTAGTTTCACATCCTCACTATCCATTCTAAACTCGGTTTTTGAATATCAACCCCGTTGCTATCCTTATTTGTTGGCCCTTTTGCACCTCGTGTGATAACCAAATAGGATGGCGGATCATTGGCTAGGAGATAAGTCAACATTCTTGACTTCCAATAGTTGTAGTCGGTTCCGGTGTAAAACGGAGGTCTAGTTGTTGAATATCCCTCGGCAAAATTTGACGGTTTGCTTGTAGAGGCCATGATCTATTCTCGGACGGTTAAGTCTTGTAGAGAATACCTCGCTCTGATACCAACTGAAAGTACCTACAAGCAATAGCGACAAACAATCTCTATACCCAAAAGGGGGGTGAATTGGGTTATCGCTATAAATGCGGAATTATAAAATCTTTACCGATTTTAAGCTCTTATTACCAAGTGGGAGTTTTAGGTCAATTTTCTCTATTCCAATTAATCCCTATAAGCAAGTTTCTAATTAATATTATAAATATAATCAAACTTGCAAATAAGTAAAAGTTAAGTGAAAGAGAAATACAACACCGCAATTTATAGTGGTTCGGCCAAACGTGCCTACGTCCACTCCCTCAAGCCTCGCTTGAAGATTTCCACTAGAATCGAGTTTTCCGTGGTTCACTCGTAACCAAGAGTTTTCCGCCAAGGCGCACTCCGAACCTTTTACAAGATTGAGTTTTCTACGTAGGTGCACTCACAACCTTTACAAATTACCAAAACGATGGATTTCACAAATCACAAGTGTTTTTGATAAAGAAGAATTAAAATACACTTGGGCACTCACAAATAATAAGAAGATTGTGTGAGAGCAAAACCCAAGTGATCTAAGCTCACTAGATGTAATGAAGATGTGTGTGAGCTTGTATGAGTGTTTAAGAATATGAAGGTGTATGACACTCTTTGTTTGCCTTAGAGAATGTGTATGAAGGTTTTCTAGATCTCTAACTTGAGGCAAATGAGTTGGGGTTCTATTTATAATAAAATGCAAAGCTTTCCCCAACTTACAGCGAGACCGGCGAGCAAATCGGTGAGGAGACCGGCATGCCGGTATAGGGTTTCAATATCTCCCAACGGTTATATAACGTTCGAAAAACTAGCCGTTAGACCGGTGAGAAAACTGGTATGGAAACCGGCGAGGAGCTCCCTGGTTCCAGAGAGCATGATTTTCTCAGCCAAAACCGGCATGGAAACCGGCGAGAAAACCGGCATGGAGCTCCCTGGTTTCAGTTCTGATGACCAGTCAAGACTGACGACACTTGGTATTTTGGCCATAACTCTCTCTAGAAAATTCCAAATCATGATCCGTAAATTTCTACATACACTAGACACATAGATATATCTTCTGTAAAAAATTCAACTCCAAAAACATTAATATGAATTTTATGGAATTTTTCTAATGTGACATGAATGCAGAAAACGCACATATGAGCATGTTGTACTGAAAAGGCTCTAGCAAAAGTTCTATGCATCGAATTGTGTTCCGTTTGAACCGTAGCAAACTAGACACATATATATCTAACGGTATATCAGTTGAAGTTTAATTCAACCGTTTTCTAGTTTTTAGAAGATCATTTACCGATGCACTTGTGCATTAAGTTCATTTTGGTGCAAATAAAATGCAAATGATTCTTTTAGCATTCTAAGCCATTTTAAATGCAAGTGATGCAAAATGTATGATTCCTAAGAGCTTTAGATCACTTGAGTAAACTCTCTTACAATAAAATTTAGCTCTTAATCATTATCTTCGATTTGCCGCTAGTCTTCATATTCTCGCTCTTCACCCCATATGCTTCGACACTTTTTGTAATGCTTCGTGTTTGTACGTCGAAGTCTTCATTCGCGTTGACGTCATCAAAATACTTTTATGCGATCAAGTCGCCAACAAAAACATGGGGGTTGATATTAATCCATTTCCTTTTTAACTTGTGTTGAGGTTCTGACTGTGCAACTTATATCTTCGTGTTTGATAAAATGTGAAACAAAAAGAATATTTATTCTCTTTAAAGAGCAGTCCAGCGATTTGAGCTTAGGACCTTATCTTTAAGGTTTCATGTTCAAGCCATATGTAGCACTCTTGTAAGAGTTTGGTGTTGGAGAATATGTGTCATTAAACAAATTTAATATGTATTAAACAATTAGCATATTAAACATCAGAATTTAAACCATGAAATTTAGAAAAACCTGGAGAAGTTGAAGATGATAAAACCAGAATCCAAGTCAAGTTGCCTCTGTCCTTAAGAACTTATTAGCCTCGCCTCGGTGCTCAACGAATGTCTTGTGGCTAACGTTCTCCCAGGATTACTCGGATGCTTCTTGTAGAAGGGGCACTTCTTTCACAAGAACTTGAATAAGGAAAATTGGTGGAAACTCTCTTTTAACTTGACTCACTTATGAATGACTTGTCAGTGTTGGAATTTCTGGATGTTCTCAAATGAATCCAAAACCCTCCTTTATATAGGCATGGAGATGTGCCTTTGAGACCATTTGGCTTAGGGTGTAACCCTCCTAAGGGTTATACCATTTCCTAAAGCCTAAGAAGGTCTAGAGATGCGTCCTTCCAATGTAGAGGACATGTCTCTTCATCCTTGTGTCTTTCCCATAAGACACTACTTAAGGGACATGTCTCTCCTACTCCATTACTATATATATTAGAGAATTTATAACAATCCCTCACAATTCTCTAATATTAATGCAGACACTTAAGAGAGTTTCCGTGAAATAAAATTGCATCGTAATAGGTAGCTTTCGCCTTGAACTTTTCCTAGTGAATGATAATCGAATTTACTTGACAAACCAGTGACCCATAGTCTTGAACTGTTCTGCCGTTGGTGTAAACCAAAACAATTGTCAACACACAGCTTTACTTCGACTATTTCCCGTTCTACGGTTGTGTTCATTTCGGCCATGAACATGTCTTGGATTCATCAAGTACTTTAGGGAATTCAGCCTTTAAAACTCCCATAGAAGCGGCCCACTTCTTACTTGAAATAGGTGATCTACTATAAATAGATAATATGCCTTAACCTTCATTAGGACTCTTCTCATAATATAGTGATCATTAAAATCCTTAGTTTGTCATAACCTTGACAGACAACACTATGCGTCATTACATGAATGAGAAAGAGTATAACACTCTACAATGCTTATTTTGAATTGCACAAAGTTTCAGTTGTCCCTTTTGAACCTAGATCTTGGGATCTCCAGTTAGCTAGGTTGGGTTTCCACAGTGACAATTCTTAATTTATAGGCTTTAAGCCCATTCCCCTTCATGACTTCTCAACTTTCTCTCTAAGTAAACCTTTAGTAAGTGGATCCGCTAAGTTTTCCTTTGATTTGATAAAATCTATCAAAATTATGCCACTTGAGAGCAGTTATCGTATGGTATTATGTCTGCGACGTATGTGTCGAGACTTACCATTATACATTGTATTTTGGGCTCTCCCAATAGCCGATTGACTATCACAATGTATGCTTATCGCTGACACTAATTTGGGCCAATTTGGAATATCCTCTAGGAAATTTCGAAGCCATTCCGCTTCTTGCGCTGTTTTGTCTAATGCTATGAACTCTGATTCAATAGTAGACCGAGCAATACATGTTTGCCTCGAGGATTTACATGACACGGCTGCACCACCAAGTGTGAAAATAAATCCACTCATAGATTTGGAATCCACTATATCAGATATTCAGTTAGCATCGTTGTATCCCTCTAGAACAGCAGGATATCTCATCTAATGCATACCATATTTTGAAGTTTCTATCAGATATCTCAAAACTCTTACTATGACTTTCCAGTGGTTATGTCATGGATTGCTCGAATATCTGCTAAGCCTGTTTACAGCTTGAGCGATATCAGGCCGTGTGTAATTTGTGAGATACATCAGACTTTCGAGGATTCTCGAATACTCTAATTGCGATACGCTTGAGGCAATATTCTTTGATAAATGAAGAGTAAGGTATACATGAGTTCTAGCCACATTTAGATCTCCTTTATTATATTTCTCAAGTATCTTCTCAACATAATGAGTTTGAGATAATATATACCCCTCTGATGTTCTGGAAATCTCAATTCCTAAGATCACATCAGCTACTCCTAAATCTTTCATATCAAATTACTGGTCAATACTTTCTTGGTAAACTCAATCATCTCATGATTACTACCAATTATTAGCATATCGTCTACGTAGAGACACACAATGACATATCATTTTTGAGTTGATTTGGTGTATACACTCTTATCACACTCATTGATTTTGAACTCACTTGACAACATCTTTTTGTCAAATTTTTCATGCCATTGTTTAGGTGCTTGTTCTAATCCGTATAAGGATTTTACAAGTTTGCACACCTTCTGTTCTTGTCCAGGAACATTGAAACCTTCTGGTTGTTCCATGTAAATCTCTTCATCTAGTTCACCATTTAAGAATATCGCCTTCATATCCATTTGATGTATTTCAAGACCAAATATAGTTACTATGGCTATGAGAATTCTTATTGATATGATACGAGTCACTAGTGAATATGTATCAAAGTAATCAAGTACTTCTTTTTGTCTATAACATTTTATGAGAAGTCTTGCCTTGTACTTATCTATTGATCCATCCAGTTTCATCTTCTGTTTGAATATCCATTTATAGCCCAGTGGCTTACAACCTGGAGGAAGATCAATCAACTCCCAAGTATGATTTTGTCGGATGGAATCAATCTCATTATTGATAGCCTTTTTCCACAAAGGTGCCTCCGATGAAGACATTGCTTCTTTATAACTTTGATGCTCATTTTCTAACAAGTATCTCAGAAAATCGGGTTCAAATGACTTAGACGTTCTAGATCTTTTGCTACGTCTAGGTTCAATTTCCTCAATATTTTCATGTTGATCTGATTATTGGTCAACTTGATCACTGTCTTTGACTGTATCAATAGTTTTTTTGAGAGACTCTGTTCTTTGTCTTTCCTTATAAGGAAATGTCTCTTCAAAGAATGTCGCATTCATTGACTCAATTATCATATTTAGATTGATGTCGGGAATTTCAGACTTATGTACCAAGAATCGATACATATTAGTGTTGTGAGCATATCCAATGAATATACAATCAACAATAGATAGCTTGTTCAGAACGTAGTTGGCGGAAAGAAAGACTTCCCCCCACAAGCTCTGGGGTAAACCAGAGCCTGTCAACATTACATTCATTATTTCCTTCAATGTTCGATTTTTGTGTTCCATAATCCCGTTTTGTTGAGGCAAATAAGGAGCAGTAGTTTCGTGAATAATTTCATTATTGTAACAATATTCACCAAATGGTGACACATATTCACCTCATCTATCACTCCTGATTCTTTTGATTTTCTTGCCAAGTTGATTTTCAACTTCGTTCTTATAGTGTATAAGCTCTCAATAGCTTCATCTTCGCTACTTAGCAAATACACATAACAGAATCCTGTGATATCATCGATAAAAGTGACCAAGTAATTTTTACCGCCTCTTGTTTGCACAATATTCATATTACACACATCGAAGTATACAAGTTCAAATGGTTCAAAACTTTGTTCTATGGAATGAAATGATGCTCTATGCATTTTTTCCTTCAACACATGCCTCACATTATGTTGATTATCAATTGTAAATTTAGATATAAGGTCCATGTTAATTAATTTACGCATTATATCATAATTAACATGTCCTAACCCGCCATGCCATATATTTTGTGACTCAATAATATAAGCGGAAGATGTAGTTTTATTATTAGCATTGTGCCGATTGACAGTCATTACATTGAACTTGAAAAGGTCCTCAGTAAGGTATTTTTTTCCTACATATACATCGTTCTTGGTCAGTACAAACTTATCAGAAATAATACAAGCTTGAAACCATTCTTACTAAGGGGTGAACCCGAAACCAAGTTCTTTTGAATATCAGAAACATGCAAAACATTCTTCAATGTAAGCTCTTTCCCAGATGTCATCTTCAGAACCACTGTGTCTTGCCCAACCACTCTAGAGGTAGAAGAGTTTCCCATTGTCAGATGATCGCCACCATCGACCTTCTGATACGAGAAAAACATCTTACTATCAGCACAGATATGACGAGTAGCCCCAATGTCTACCCATTATTCTCTCAGATTCCCAACCAAGTTGGCTTTTGTTACAACTGCTGAGAGGTTCATCTCTGAGATCTCATCAATTAGTTGCTCATCCTCAATGACATGGACCTCATTTTTCTTTTTCTTACATTTGTCATGAGACTTCTTGTTTCTGCAGTTCTTTGCCATGTGACCTCTTTTTCCACAGATGTAGCACTTCCCTTTGAACTTCTTGTTTGCTTGGGAAGAATCAGCTCCACTGTTCTTTCTCTTTTTGCTACCCTTTCCACCCTCGACGATGTTGTCCTTAGACTCCATAGTCTTGTAGCTGGCCTTCTCGGACTTCCTGTTGTCATCTTCAATCCTTAATCGGACTCCAAGGTCTTCAAGACTCATATGTTTCTTTTTGTGTTTCAGATAGCTCCTGAAGTTCTTCTATAATGGAGGCAACTTTTCAATGATTGTGGCGACTTGAAACATCTCGTAGAGTTTCATTCACTCATCCAATATTTCATGAATGATTAACTATAGTTCTCCTAACTGAGACATCACTGTCCTTGAATCTACCATCTTGTAGTCCAAAAACCTACCCATAAAAATTTCTTCTGTCTGACATCCTCGATTTTGTATTTCTTCTCGAGAGATTCCCAGAGAATCTTCACATAAGTCATGTCTTGGTACATATTGTACATGGTATTGACAAGTCCTCCTAAGAGGTAGTTCTTGCACAAGAAGTCGCCTGACGACCATGTCTCTTCTCGCAGTTGCTTAGCTGTTTTCGTTTCTCCCTCCACAGGATCCAGAGGATCTTTGAGGTATTTAGCCAAAGTTTTTTCGGGTAGAACAATATTTTGTTCTACCATTGTTTAAAGTTTGTTCCACCAAAATTTTTCGGTTTTCTCCATGAGCGACCGGTACAGTGATATTTCTGCTAGCCATGTGTAACTGGAAAATCAACAGTAATCCATAAGTCTACAAAAGATAACGATCAAATGTATGATCTTGTTTAAGTGATATACTAAGAATCCACTCGTTATTATATTAGACGGTAGTACCAAATAACGTAAGTCCTTGGATTTACGACTAAGGTTTCTTATGATAAATGAATAAAGGAAAATTCCCAGAGGACGAGGGGGGTCCGGAGTAACCACTTAAATCTCTACCCACTTAGGCTCTTATCGCATTGTTGATAGAATATCCTTTAAACATTTTCTCAATATCATATATTAGACATTCAAACTTAGTATTACACTTCAATTCACAATACAATAATAAATATGTGTAAATTTTTATGTACATGTATAAGTCAATCAAATTTGGATGGAATTACTTATGTAATGTTACACTTTTAATTCTCAGCCAAGTATACAAAACACAACTAATCTTTAACTTTATCACTATGTGTATGCTTGTGGTAATTGAACACCCTAATATTAACTTAAACTTACACTACCAAGTTTATAATAATACAGTATATGATTTTACTAAGTTAATATTATTGCATATATGTCATACATGTATATCATATGGTAATATAAATTAATCTAAGTCTATGTTATTATTTATGAATCTAAAATAATTTCAGGATTAATTTCGTTAGTGTCACGTTCTTTAATTCGTTCGAACTAAACTTTCCTATGAGTTTAAGTTCGTGTAGCGTTCGTAAATGCGTTCGAACGAAGTTTTCCAGAGAGTTCACGTTCGTGTTGTGTTCGTAAACGCGTTCGAATGAAGTTTTCCAGAGAGTTCATGTTCGTATTGCATTCGTAAACGCGTTCGAACATTTTTTAGCAGAAGACTAGCGTTCGAGTTGCATTTGAAGACACGTTCGAACGAAATTGCTTAAAATAGAATTTTTACCTACGCGTTCGTCGGGCGTTCGAACGCCCATGCATATTTTGTTGAGTTTCAATCAAGTCCCAAGGATCATAAATCATGCATAAAAACGAGTTGAATACAACCAAATAAGGTGCGGAAAAACTCACATGGATCGGTAGAGATGCAACGAAGATGGACCAAATTCGCACTTCATGTTTCTGCCTCCCTCCAAGCTCGGCAATGGCAGTGAACTGCAGCTCCATTTTCGGCTTTGGGTGGTCCTCCATTGATGCTCCAAGCTCCAAGCTTCACAAGGTGATTCCTTGCTCACGAAATCACTTCCCTAACACCTTTGTATTCCTCCATGAGTATGCTAGCACATAGATCTTGCAACAAGATCATTTGTTTCTCCTTCATTGATCGGTCAAACCAGAAAAATAGAAGGGGAAATCGGTCCAAGACCGAGAGAGAAGAAGATGAAGTTTTGGCTCCAAAACGAGCAAAAACGTGTACAGAGGAGAGAGAGGAGGGAAAAGAAAAAGTAATAGGTTTTATTGATTTATTTTCCAAAAATAAATAAAACATATATACCAAAATATTTTTCCCAAAAGCAAAGCATTAAATGCTTGTCAATCAACACAAATCAACTCACATCAATCACTCAAATGTCACATCACTCAAAGTGACATGTGATTTGACGCTTGATGTGATTTGCGATTTGATGCTTGATTTGACTTGCGATTTGACGCTTGATTTGACTTGCGTGCCGCACTCGAATTCGAAATGCGAATGCGCTCGCAAACAATCCCGGGCTAGGGTTCGCTAATTCCAAATTAACAAATTTTCTGTGCGTCGTAATTAAATGATTACGCCTAGCGAATTCACTATTCAAATCGCTAACGAATTAATTCTAAATTAATTCGTTCGCCCGAATTAAAATCTAATTTCAATTCCGCGTCGAAATCTAATTTCGTTATAATATATCGAATATATTAATTTATCGATTAATTCCAAATTAATCGTTCTCTCTCTTTAACGATATTTTATCCGAGATAAAATATCTCCGTAATTAATCCCAGATTAATTTTCTCTCTCATCGAATTAATCCCAGATTAATTAAAGTGCGAGTCATACGTCATCGGTGAATCTTCAGGAACCGACCCATGAGATCTCCAGATATGTTGGCAGTAAATACGGTCGTCAGACTATCAGAACACGTAAGTATCGCGTACTACGTTTATACCGATTTACAAGACAAGGTTGGCTTCTAGCAAAGCGCCATGCCTACCCAATTCTCCAGAAATATTCTTACAGGAATATATAGATCTGTATCAAGCGTAGTATACAAAGTATCGTGCATATCGGCCCAGTATCAGATAGTCACGTGCTAGGGCTGGGGCTGGATAAGTGTCTGCCCCGTCCGAAGCACATGTCAGATGTCTGGTAACTAGTACCACCAAGACCAAAGTTTATCGATTATCGTAAGTATTAGCGATGTAAGTCTCAGGTTAAGACCATACACACCTACCTTGATTTCGGCCTCCCAGAGACACATAGTCATAATACCAATGGGATTCCGAGGGGTCTATCCAGAGCGAAGCTGTTTCCCGTACCATCGGTGAAACACAACCTCCTATCGCACTTGCATAAGTATCCAATACTTATATATATGAGAACTATGCCGTTGTGCCCTCACAACGCGCACAAGTGCAATACTAGCCTATTCCGCATTGTCGATGTCCTGTCTCGATAATACTACGACTAGGGATATTTAATGATTAATCCTTCGTGGACTGATACTGTCTCATATCATCTCAATCCAAGAACTAATCATATGGACCTCTCTTCATTTATACATCTATGGTGATCTAATCACAAATGATGAGAGTGCAATTTCCTTGTCACATAGTTAATTTGTACAACAACACCATGATCTGTACAAATAGTGACGCTATGGGTCATATTATCCAACAATCTCCCACTTGGCACATAGCCAGTCACTCAAGTGTCTTACACTCGAACTATGTACGGTTTGCTCAAATTGCTGAGAAAAGATTTTCGTCAGCGAATTTGCGTAATTATCTTCTGACGCGATTTATACGATCATCACATCGCCACGATGTATGATCCGAACGAATCAGATGAATATCGAAGTATATATCTGGATCGTCGATGAGACCTTTAATTCTTTAGCCTGTGCTGATACCTAGGTCAGCTGCTAACAGAATCATATCTAATCTAATTAGATTTATTATCGATCCAAATGGCTTCTATTGCTGCCTCGGCTGCAGCAATAATCCGCATTTGTTGTTTATTCGGCAACAATTATCTTGCTCGGAATATTTCCAGCTCACTGTCCCGTTATTCAAACTTTATAGTACCGCAGTATTTACCGGTTTGGAAACTTGCAACAGTGATCCTAGTCACTTCAAGTTCTCCAACTCCATAATTTAAGACAGCATCTTTAGTTCTCTAAGATACTAATAGATGTCCTTAACTTCAATCCAGTGACTATCACTTGGATTGTCCTGATTGTGACTCCATATGCTCAAAGCGTATGAGACACCATATCAAGTACATTTTAAATGTACAATTTCCCAGAGAGTGTTAACAACTCCAAATCTATCCCAGTAGATCTTTATTCCTTGAATAAAGGTTGTTACTCCCCAGAATTCTACGGAGAATTTCTTATGAAAGCCAAGCTTTCACCGATTGCTTTATGGGAATTTCATATCAGTGCTCTCCCACTAACCTCCTTATATACACAAGAATCATTTCGTTTTGAATTAAATCATACTCCATTATGATTACATCAAAACGATAATTCCTAGAACCTATGCTTGCTTCAATCCAAACATGGATCGAATAACCTGCAAACCTTGTTTGCTTGTTATGGTACGGCAAAACCGATAGGATGTTATAAACATCCTCCGAAAGGTTTCCTTTTCAGGAAAGCGATTTTCCGTTAAGCTGTCATATTTCATAAATGAAATACACAGCTTTAGCAAGCATTATCCAAATGGATTTACAATGGCAACATGTAAAAGTTTTGTCGTAATCAACACAATGTTGATAACTCTACCTTTTTCTTTACAAGCCTAGCTTAGTACGTTGGTATGTTGCCTTCCATGTATGTCTTCCTTGAAGACTTATAAAGTACCAATAGGCACAATGCCTTATGGTACATCAACTAGTATCCAAACTTGTTGATATACATGGAATCCATTTTGGACTCATGACACTTTGTCATAATAGGGAGTCGATACCTTGTATCACTACCTCATACGTAATCAGTTGGTATACCTTAAAAGATTAACATCTTTATGAGGTGAGATCAGAAACCCATACCCCAGGTTGTTTTCTGACTCTCTCTGATCTACGCGGTTCTTGTGTACTCGAAGATTAATGGAATAGTTTCATCATTGATAAACTATTTATGTTCCATTAGGAATAGGTGCCTTGAATAGTATTACTCCGATTTTCATCGAGTTTTACTATCCTCCCACTTACCACTGCATGTCTGTATTCCTCTCAGGAAAAACCGCATGGTGAGCAACAATCTAATTGTTCTCTGGTGAGATGTATAAATACAATACTTATGGTATCCCTAGGATAGCTTACAATTGACACTTATCCAATTTGGGTTCTAGTTTGGTATTATCCAAACATATGCCTAGCATCCCAAATGGTCAGGAATGAGAAACCCGGTTTCTTTCCCGTTCATATCTAATATGTAATCTGTCAAACAGATTATTATGGAACCTTATTCTAAATAAGTTCTTACACTGTTATCTGTATCCGTTGAAGGAAATGGTAGCTCAGAGCGACTCTTGATTAATCTTATCATGTCTAACAAAATTCGATTTATCCAGTACGGACACATCGTCACTTTGACGTGTTCCGGGAGGAGTCCTCATTTGAAAGAATACTATACTCTTTCAAGTATATAAGAAACTTATTGCTTAAGTATTTTCCATTACGGTCTTACCGTGACGGTATAATACTATAGTCGATCTATTTGTCTATTTCGTGTCGAAACTCTAAAAGTTTCCGATTTGTGTTCTTCAAAAGAAACACACAACCATTACGCGATGCCACATCTGTATAGGTCACGAAATATTCATATCCATATCTAGCCTAGCTAGACATGGGCCCACTTGCTTCATTATGAACTAGGGCTTATAGATCGGTGGCATTTACACTTTTACCAAGTAAATAGTGAATTAGGCATATTGCCCAATAAATTAGATTCGTAGACTTTATTTGATTGGAATCAAAACAGTCCGAGTACCCACTCTTCGAAAGTGTGGATATACGAGTCTTGTTCGATTGTGTCCCAGACAACAATGCCATAATTAGTTTCTTCTGATCAAATCACTTTGAGCTATTTATTTGTCATTTTATATGTTTTGAGATTTTTATTATATTCAAAATATAAATTCTGTTATTCACATCTAATGTGTTTATCTCAGTATCATCTTTATATAATGAAACACTTAGTGTTCTAGAATATAAAGGTTTATCCACAATGGATTAAGCACTGATATAGAGATAATGTCTATAGTCAAACTAGTTACATTATAACAGTTCCTAATTTAAGTACACACCCAAATGGTAGTTCCTAAACTTAGGTATCTACGGTCAAAACAGCGACTTTCGTCCTGTTTCCGATTCGCAGAGCAATCTCAGCTTGAAGTCAGTATCCTGCTCAAAGCAGATTCTGAACATCAATACATATATTTTATGTACCACACTAAGTATTTAAAATCTAATTTCAATACTAGTTGTGAACATAACTTTGACAAACATTTTAAAGTCAGAGCCTTACCCTTTCTTTAATTCCTTCGTGTCTGCCATATCCAAATGGTAGTCACTTTGGTATATGTCAATTATCCTTTTCAATATTTTAGGAACATTAGGCCAAGCCTTGGGTTTTTAGAATATCGAAACGATGTGCACCTCGTGCTACATGCCCAATTGCAAACTTTGACTTTATCTCCTCTAGAATAGTCAATTAATTCTCCAAGAATTATAAATTGCAATTTTAATACTTCTTAAATCTAAAATTAGATTTATGACAAGTATATTAAATTAAGCATTAAAGTCATCATCACATAAATCTTCCAAAGATTTTATGCTCTACTTATTTTGCTTAATTTAGGGCTTAAGGTATAATAAGTTATTTTATCAAATAAAGTAACCTATTATTTATTCCCAATTTGAAAATTAAATTATTTAAAATATTTTAATCCCAGATTATATTTTAAATATCCAACTTTTCAATTTTATCTTGATTACAATAATCCAACTATTTAATCAACGATTAGTGGTACTATATATATTATAATGATTATAATAGTCCAACTATATAATCAAATATAATCCAAATTAATTAACCTCAATTACATTGATTACTATAATCCAATTATAAAATCAATTGTAAACTGAAATTAATTAATTCAAATATATTGATTAATATAATCCAATTATATATAATCAAGTATAATACAGTCCAACTGTTTATTAAAACAACAATTTAAATATTAGTCCAACTAACATTTAATATTACGACGAAATAATTTGAATGAGCACGTATGGCGAGTAATTGAACGAATATTGCAAATTCAATTCTTGCCTCCCACTATTTTTCGTCGAGCCTCTAACCCTCTGTCGAGTACTCGGGAAACCGTGTTTCCTAGTGGGCTAGGATCCCGTTAAATATCACACAATCTTGACTTTGGCCAAAAAATTGTATGATAATTAACTAGGTAGATCTCTAAGATCAATTGGATCCAATCCAATTCCTAGATCCAGTAGGTGGACATCCAAGTCCTAAACATATATCATATATATGCCTATATATCAAATATATACCCTAACCTTTTTCCTCTGAATCAACTAGGCCTTGGCTTTGGCACAACAAACCTAGTGATCCCAGTCAAGCGCGGACCCATTGACCATGGAAGCTTCGTAATCAATGTCGATGGACAAGAAGTGGTCTTGACTTTGGCCAACAAACCACAACTTGGACATGACACCAATATGGAACAAAGCCTCGTGATTCAAACACATCTTCGACGGACAAGGGCTTGACTTTGGCCAACAACCCATGCCAATCTAGGATCTTGAGCAAGAATCACTCAATGGAAGGAAAAACGCATGATATTTGATGAAGGTTTTTCGCGTGCAAATTGGCAACCAATTTATTATCTTTGTTAAGGTCTCATCATCATACACCCTTAAACATGCATTCTAAACACATAATAAAGCGCATATGATAAAATAATAATGATATGCGGATGATATTTTACACATTGATCCTAGATCAAATCTCTCACTTTCTCTCTCCCGCTAGCACAAATATTTTCTCTTTTACCCGTTACACTACACTTCTAAAGAAACCTCATTTACATTGAGGGGAATAGGTGAGAAGAGAATACAAAGAATATGAGGTGATAAGGCTGGACACGCATGTCCAATTAATAAATCAAATTTATTACAACAATTTCTAAAATTGCCCCACCCATCTAATATCCATCCGATATACATTATTCATGCATCACAACCATGTATTCACTCAAGCATGTTATCAATCAATCTAATCCAATTAATTAATCTTGATAATTAGTGATCATCCAATGTTCAAACAACGATTTGATTTTGTTCGAGTCAAACTCGTTTTTGCGAATAAGTACTTAAAGTACTAATTCTATGAATTAAATTAAATTACATAATTAAATCCAATTTAATACGCATTTAATTCTAATTCATTATTTAATTCCAAATTAAATATTACACTTTATAAAATAAACCTTTACGACTTAAATTCCAAATTTAATCGTTACGGGTCTCAAAGCCCGATTAATATCCAATATTAATTTAATTAAAGTCCGATGGGCTTTTAATTAATTTCTTCAAGGCGTGGACTTTTGGTCAACTCGGGTCAAACCGAATAACCAAAATCCAATCCGGAAGTTACCCCATAAGCCCATAAATTAATTTAGGCCCATTAGGCCCAATTAAACGTTAAAGGTTCATTAGTCGCATTTGGGCCTTTTGGAAGCGGTTTTGGGCCTAATTGGATCCAACCAATTTGGCCTAAACCAACTTTGTACAACAAAGTCCAATAAACCCAATAACAACTTAAAAAGCCCAAATCCAATTTTAAGGCCCAATAATTTAATTCCAAAAATTCCAAATTTCCCAATTAAATTACCTAAAGTGTATAGCATTATTAATACCCAAATCAAAGTTTCCAAAACACTAAATTTGTCCAATTAATCATGCTTATCATCAATTAATCATGTCCAACATAATTTGATCAAAATCGAACCCAATAAACACATGCTAAAGTCTCGGCCATAAGGGGAAAATTATGTCCAAATCAAATTCAATCCAATTGAACCAAATTAAACATAAATTCAACATCCCTAAATGATTTCCAAGTCATCCAATGAACAAAAAATCAAAAATCCAAGACATTAGGGCACTTACTAAATTCGGCCAACATAAGCAATTTGGGGAAAATTGTTCCAAACACTTTTTCAACAAATTGATCCAATCAATCCTCAATTAAACATACTTTACGCATTCTAAATCATCGAATTTCATTAAACATGCTCAAAATCAAGTTTACCCAAATTAAAGTTTTGGCCAACAATAAGCAAATTGGGGAAAATCAATCCAATTAATTTTTCTTCAAATTGATTACATATAACTCTAAGTTATTCATATACAAGCATTCTTAAACAAACAATTTGTCAAAATCATGCTTAAATCAAAAAGCCCCAAATTTTGCTAAGAACCCTAAATTCGTTTTATGCACAAATGGCTCAAGATACCATTGTTGAGTTTCAATCAAGTCCCAAGGATCATAAATCATGCATAAAAACGAGTTGAATACAACCAAATGAGGTGCGGAAAAACTCACATGGATCGGTAGAGATGCAACGAAGATGGACCAAATTCGCACTTCATGTTTCTGCCTCCCTCCAAGCTCGGCAATGGCAGTGAACTGCAGCTCCATTTTCGGCTTTGGGTGGTCCTCCATTGATGCTCCAAGCTCCAAGCTTCACAAGGTGATTCCTTGCTCACGAAATCACTTCCATAACACCTTTGTATTCCTCCATGAGTGTGCTAGCACATAGATCTTGCAACAAGATCATTTGTTTCTCCTTCATTGATCGGTCAAACCAGAAAAATAGAAGGGGAAATCGGTCCAAGACCGAGAGAGAAGAAGATGAAGTTTTGGCTCCAAAATGAGCAAAAACGTGTACAGATGAGAGAGAGGAGGGAAAAGAAAAAGTAATAGGTTTTATTGATTTATTTTCCAAAAATAAATAAAACATATATACCAAAATCTTTTTCCCAAAAGCAAAGCATTAAATGCTTGTCAATCAACACAAATCAACTCACATCAATCACTCAAATGTCACATCACTCAAAGTGACATGTGATTTGACGCTTGATGTGATTTGCGATTTGACGCTTGATTTGACTTGCGATTTGACGCTTGATTTGACTTGCGTGCCGCACTCGAATTCGAAATGCGAATGCGCTCGCAAACAATCCCGGGCTAGGGTTCGCTAATTCCAAATTAACAAATTTTCTATTGCGTCGTAATTAAATGATTACGCCTAGCGAATTCACTATTCACATCGCTAACGAATTAATTCTAAATTAATTCGTTCGCCCGAATTAAAATCTAATTTCAATTCCGCGTCGAAATCTAATTTCGTTATAATATATCGAATATATTAATTTATCGATTAATTCCAAATTAATCGTTCTCTCTCCTTAACGATATTTTATCCGAGATAAAATATCTCCATAATTAATCCCAGATTAATTTTCTCTCTCATCGAATTAATCCCAGATTAATTAAAGTGCGAGTCATACGTCATCGGTGAATCTTCAGGAACTGACCCATGAGATCTCCAGATATGTTGGCAGTAAATACGGTCGTCGGACTATCCGAACACGTAAGTATCGCGTACTACGTTTATACCGATTTACAAGACAAGGTTGGCTTCTAGCAAAGCGCCATGCCTACCCAATTCTCCAGAAATATTCTTACAGGAATATATAGATCTGTATCAAGCGTAGTATACAAAGTATCGTGCATATCGGCCCAGTATCAGATAGTCACGTGCTAGGGCTGGGGCTGGATAAGTGTCTGCCCCGTCCGAAGCACATGTCAGATGTCTGGTAACTAGTCTCTATAATCGGATATGCATGACCTAGTCATAATATCCCGATGGTTGCGCAACACTTAAGAGCACTAGTACCGTATCATGCGTGACATCATCTCCACTATGACTGAAGTGATACTTCCGTCTTGACATCACACCCAATACACTACGACTCTCTGATAAACCCAGAAGTGGTGTACGCAGAACCGGTTAAAGCCCTGTACCACCAAGACCAAAGTCTATCGATTATCGTAAGTATTAGCGATGTAAGTCTCAGGTTAAGACCATACACACCTACCTTGATTTCGGCCTCCCAGAGACACATAGTCATAATACCAATGGGATTCCGAGGGGTCTATCCAGAGCGAAGCTGTTTCCCGTACCATCGGTGAAACACAACCTCCTATCGCACTTGCATAAGTATCTAATACTTATATATATGAGAACTATGCCGTTGTGCCCTCACAGCGCACAAGTGCAATACTAGCCTATTCCGCATTGTCGATGTCCTGTCTCGATAATACTACGACTAGGGATATTTAATGATTAATCCTTCGTGGACTGATACTGTCTCATATCATCTCAATCTAGGAACTAATCATATGGACCTCTCTTCATTTATACATCTATGGTGATCTAATCACAAATGATGAGAGTGCAATTTCCTTGTCACATAGTTAATTTGTACAACAACACCATGATCTGTACAAATAGTGACGCTATGGGTCATATTATCCAACATATTTTTCATGCATATAACACATTTTCCAGAAAATTGATAATTAAAACATGCAAAATTTCATCTAACAACACTTAATATGTAATAAGTTCTTAAGATTGTTGAATAATATGTGTCATTAAATAAATTTAACATGCATTAAACAATTAATATACTAAAAATCAGAACTTAAACCATGAAACTTAGAAAAATCTGAAGAAGTTGAAGATGATAAAATCATAACCAAGTCGAGTTGTCTTTGTCCTTAAGAACTTATTAGCCCCGCCTCAGTGCTCAACGGATGTCTTGTGGCTAACGTTCTCCCAGTATTGCTTGGATGCTTCTTGTAGAATGGGCACTCCTTTCATAAGAACTTGAATAAGGAAAATTAGTGGAAACTCTCTATTTTAACTTGACTCACTTATGAATGACTTATTAGTGTTGGAATTTCTGGATGTTCTCAAATGAATCCAAGACCCTCCTTTATATAGGCATGTAAGGGTGCCTTTGAGAACACCATTTGGCTTAGGGTGTAACCCTCCTAAGGGTTATATCATTTCCTAAAGCCTAAGAAGGTTTAGAGATGCATACTTCCAATGTAGAGTATATGTCCCTTCATCCTTGTGTCTTTCCCATAAGACACTACTTAAAGGATATGTCTCTCCTACTTTATTACTATATATATTAGAGAATTTATAACAATTGGGATAGTATCAATTTACCTACGACTCTTTAACGGGGTCTAATGATTCCAGTATGGATGACGTGTGATTTCCCCTGTATTTAATATATATATATATATATATATATTTGCATTATTTTTTGAAATTACAAAAATTAATTAGACTTATATAAGACTCAGATTAAATAAATCATGATAATTGATTCAATGATTAGTATAAATTCAACTTAATATGGAGAATCACCTAATGTTCTCTGCATACTTCTCAACTTCAGAATACTTTTTTCTGAACCAAATATTATAAAATAAATACAAAACGTTTTTCTTCTCTTGAATGTGCTTTTACTATGAAAACTATCTAATAGACATTTGATAAGCCACTTTACTTCATGTTAAAGAGCCTTGAGTTCTCCAGAGAATCTAAAATACAACAGAGATACCACATTATTCTTGTAACAATCTAATAACCAATTACTATGCATAAAATATTAAAAATAACTAGAAAGATGAATATTAAATCATACATATCATTTACTAATTTGTTGGTGATACCACATTATTCATATGTCTCTATTGCACCAAAGAATTACCTTCTCTGTGTGCTTAGCGATTGATTTTCTTTTAAATATTCAAATATATATATATATATATATATATAAAACTCCAATATCCAAATTAGCGATTGATTTTTTTTTTCTTTTAAATATTCCTAAAAAAGTATTATTAGTTCAAAACTAAAATATCCAAACTATGTCATCGTAGAGTTGATAGATAAGGTTTTGCTCAAGACTTTTATACCATCTTTATCTACATATATGCATGCTTTACTTCAAGTGGTACTAACAAAATGTTGATCAAAGTCTTGTAAATCAGACATTAAACTTTTACAAAACGGACCACTGCATAGAATGCTACAAAGCAAATCCAATGGAAATTGTATGCATATACTTTTTGACTTGCCCAAAAAGTTTCCAAAGCCATAAAAAAATGACCTTTTTTTATTTGTCTAGAACCATGCAATGCAAGTCTTAAATCTGAAATGGGTAATTATTTTTGCTCTAAAAACGGGGACCATTATTGATTATTCTTAATAAGTTAGCTTTGGAATAAATTAGGTTCTTAATGGAAATAATAGGAGTTTTGCGCCTAATTCTAAAACAAAGATGGCGAGATTGATTAGTGCACAATTTTGTCGTTTGGCTTATTGTGAATACATTTTGTAGTTTCCCAAGGGGCGTGACTTGGTGGTATTCGGTTCAAGATCACACCTTGAAGTCCTGGGTTCGAATATAAAAAGTGTGTTTCTTGTAAGAGTCTAGGACAGTCAGATGTTTTACATGCTCCACTTAAATCCGAAAGGGGTGGTTTGAATTAATAATAAGATATCTATTATAAAATAAAAATATAATTTTTTTTATTAAAATAAGAAATTTGTTAATTTAATACATGTCACCTATCTCTACGATAAATTTTATTATTAAATTTTAATATTAAAATATCTCTAAAATTATTTTTTATTTTAAAATCATAAAATAAAAATAATAAATTATTAAAATAAGAAACTTATTGCGATATAAAAATAGATCTCATATTTATTATTAAATTATAATATTAAAATATCTCTATAATTTTTATTATTAAATTGTGTAATTAAAATAAGAAACTTATTACAATATAAAAATATAATATTTGATTAAACTAAGGACCTATTAATTTAATTAATAAAAAATAAGAAACCTATTATAAAATAAAAAACATAATCTATTATTAAAATAAGAAATATATTAATTTAATATGTGGCATCTAAGCAAGATTTTTAAAAATTTGATTTGCATGAACGAAAGAGAAGTGAGATATGATTTCTGAACTGGTATGTGTGAATGCGATAAGTCACGAATGTTAAACTATGTTAAGATTATCGAAATAAAGAAAGTTCGTTTGAATTACCGATTTGATGATAATTCAAAGATTTTTATTCATGATAAAATATAAACGTGTAACTTCATGTTTCATATGATTGGAACGAATTGGATGTTAAATAACGTACTCTGTGATAATTGAAGTTTTGCTTTATATACATATCTCTTCATATATATTTAGATAGTGAATGTTATAACATGTTTGATTTTTATGCTTTGGTTGTGCATGGTTACTTACTGAGTTATATAACTCACACAAAACCAGTTTGCTAGTTTTGCAGGTTGGCTACCAGTTGGGTCAACTATTTCGACTTTGGAAATCATGCTTGAGACACGGATCACCCAAGTTTCAGTCACCCTCGCAAGTATCATAGGAAAAGTCTTGGAGGTTTATGAATCTTTGATTATCCTTTGATTATTATGTTGTTTGTCGTGCTGAGCACGTTGTTTTGTATTAATAAGTTAAAGTTTTAATTTCATTTGATGTTGTGGGCACGGAGCCCTTAAGTGTTGATTTTGATCTTGATGTATTTTGTGTGGACCTGAGGTCCTTTTGTATGTTTGATGTTTTCCTTAGGTTTCTATTTGATGATGGTATGTGATCCAAATTATCCAGTTTTAGGATACACCATGCCCGTTTTGTTGTTTGTAAATTTGGAGGTTTATGAGGATGGGTCAATCCTGTCTCCTAACGGTAGCATCCTGCTTCTGGCGTGGTGTTACAATCGACCTTATACTTATCAGGTTATTTTATTATTTCGACACTCTTACACTTGAAAGTAAAGAATCACTTTGTGAGTGTGTGAGACACCTAAATTTGAACTCTATGAGAAGTAAGAGATAAAAAAATTATTCGATTTTTACCTACCCTCATATTGTTTAAGGAAAAAAAAGAGTTTTCAACCTCATCCAAACTTTATTTAAAATAAAATAAATTGCTAATATATATGTGTAGACGCTGATTTTCGCCCAAGGTCTACAATCGAGATTTCGTGAGGGGGGAACTGGCGATCCTGCAAAACAAAGAGGAAGGGTGAGCGTGGAGGGTCTACTCACTAGTGGGGTGGATGTCGTAGGCACTCCAACGCCCAAGTCAGTGAGGAAAATGAGGTGTAAAGGTCGTAGAAGAATGAACAAGGTCAGATGTTACCTTGATCCATGTGGGCTGCCGTGAGGGCGGCAGTTTGGAGGTGATGAGAGTTATGGAGGGATTATACTGAGATTATGAGTAGAAGAGCTTGAAGTTCCATCCTTTTTTCCAGATGGGGCCTCCTTTCTTATATACCCACATGGGTATGTCTTTAATCGCACTTGATCACTCGTTCGTTGAGTCTCGGTAACGGTAGACTTTATGAGGGGTATTCACTGTATTTGCCCATTGTAGGCTGGAACGGCTGTGTGGTGTTTATGAGTTTGGGCGTTACGTGGACTGGCGTGGGGTTAGCCTTGATTATGGTTTGGGCGTGTGATATTTTATTGGGCCTAGGTTTGTGGATCTTTGAGCCTCTATATACATCAAACCTTGTGGGTTCCTTTAGTGCGAATCTGTGATGGCGACTTGGGCTTGGATCCGTGCTGGGGCTCTAGTATTGGGCCCGAAGCAAAATATCGAAATTGCCCTCAGACCAAATTTGGCCCGTACAATTTGTCCCATACTCTTTAAGTCAATGAGTCATTGGCTTGGAGAGTACTTGACGCGTGTGTCGCATGGGACGAGGCCATAATATGTAAGTGTATTCGAGCATTGACGCTGCCTATTGATTGAACCAAATGAATGTCAAGTTATGAACTTGACTCTACAAGAGCCATTGGGGAAGTACCCAGTCGATTGAACCAAACGATGGTCGGGATAATGAACTTGACTCTACCAGAGCCATTGGGGAAATACCCAGTCAACCAAACCAGATGATGGTCGGAATAATGAACTTGACTCTACCAGAGCCATTGGGGAAGTACCCAATTGATTGAACTAGATGAAGGTCGAGATATAAGTCATACGACATGTGTATTCAATATCTACAACTTGACTCGACATGAGTCATTGGGGGACGTCCCCGGTCGACTGGACTTGATGAGGCCAGGAAGACATAAGTCATACGACATGTGTAATCCATGTCTACAACTTGACTCGATATGAGTCCGTGGGGGATGTCCCCGGTCGACTGGACTTGATGAGGCCAGGAATATATAAGCTCGTTTGGTACCAAAGAGTGACCAAACCAAGTCTACATGTCTTATGGACCAGAAAAAGGTCAATGAGTTTATCCTTGTCAGCGTTGCTTGGGTACTTAGTCGACAATGCTTTATTTGGTGTCGCGTGTCCCTAGTTCCCATTGATTTCTTTACCCACATTAAATGTAGCGTTGCTTTCGAGGCCTTTTTGGCGGGAAAATGAGGAGTCACTATGAGGAAAGGCATAAGAAGCCTTGAGGGGTCTCATTTACTTCATTCGTAACATGTTCTCTCGAGTCGCAAGGTTGAAGGGCTTTCCTCGATTTTTAAGGTATTCTTCTTTCCTCTCTTCATGTTCTTCAAATCTTCAAATTGTTCAAAGGGTATATTCAATCTGTTCTTGGCTAGGATTAAGGTTTGATCTTTAATTTGGGTTAGGGTATTTTAGGATTGTGTTTGTACGAAACCTAGGTTTGATATTCTGTCATACTGGTTTTAGGTTGATTCGTTATTTATAGAGTGAACTGATATGTCGACTGAAGGTTGCTCGAGCTCAAGTGATTCATCGCTGGAAATATATGTAGGTTCTCCCTTGCAGGTCGTCTCCGCTTATAGTATGTATGGCAGAGATACATTGAGTGGGGGTGATGGGGATATGTTGACTGTCGCATCGATGGAGGCTCCAGTTGGTATTCCTAAAGATGTGTCGCCTCTACGATCAGTTTCTGCCGAGTCGAGTGAACCCAGCACAAGCGAACCAACCAATCTTCTAACCAAAAATCCTCAAAGTACTGTAACCGAGAGAGTCATGAGGGAGATCAAAATAAAGTACAGGTTCCCTAAGTCGGTTCAAGTTAGGTTGGCTTCTTCGAAAAAATGAATCGACTATAAAATTTCTGGGTGGATTAGATTCTACGAACGCCTCTTTGCTGATGGATTTAGGTTCCCAGTTCCAAACCTTGTGTGGGAAGTATTAGATCATTATGGAATAGCTTATTCCCAACTTATGTCAAACACATGGAGAGTTCTGATGTCGGTTGAGGTTTTAGCATATGAGTTGGGAATGAGATTCGGAGTGAAGGACTTACTCTACACTTATTATATGAAGGAACATATAGTGGATAAAATGAGATACCTCTTGTTCCTTCGACAAAAGAGAGAACATTTAATTTCTGGGCTGACTACAAACGATAGAGGGGGCTGGCAAAAGACTTACTTTTTTTGTAAGGGGAGAGGGTGTGTTTGGGTTGACTGGGCCTGGTAGAATTCCTGAATATTAGGAAGTTACGAGTGAGTGTTGGTCATATTTTTTTCTTGATTGTAGACTCAATGTATCTCTGACGTTCTCTTTTTGTTTCTTTCGTAGGTTCAAATCGCAATCGTAGCTTCGATGTGACGCATGGGGTCGTCGCAAATACAAACTATATTTTGAGCCTTCCCCTGCCTGATAGGAATTGGAAGGTGGCGTTGGCGGAGAAAAGGTTAAGGTTGACACCGCTGTGGAGAGAAGTTTTCTATCCCGAAGGTATCCCTCTGCCTCTGACCAAACATATACTGACAGTCGTACTCATAACCTGGGCGTGTCGACTCCTATTCAAAGAGACTTTCTTTTTGCGGATTCTAACCCTAGAGGAAAATTTGTGCGCAGTGGAAAGAATGAGTCAATTCAGACTACCGTCAGTGGAAGAGATGCTAGAACGGAGGAAGAATAAGAAATCCAATGGGAAGGAAATTGAGACTGTCCCCGAGTCTCAACCCCCAAAGAAGGATACCCCAGCCATACTACCAGCCGAAATAGTTCGTAAGACGTCGACTGGGTCTGGACATTCTTCGAAGAAGAGAAAACAATTGTCTGGTATTGAGGAAGACCTAGAGAATGTAGTAATCAAGATCCCAAGGAGCACGACAGTTATGTCGGATCCCTCCAGTGTGTCCGGCTTCACCGATGGATTGCATTTGGAAGAAGATGAATGTCGAATGCTGACTTTGGGACCACTGGAGGCTGCGAAGAGAGCCGTTGCTCGAAATTACGAGGTAAGGATTTTGTACTCACAAATCTTCATAGAGAAATTGTTTATTTATTTTTGTTCTTGTCAAATCAGACTTTGGAGTATGCTATTTTCCACCGACTTTGGAGTATGTTATTTTCCAACAAAGATATATGGAAATCAGCCTGAGGAAGGCGAGTGACCTGGAGAAGTCGAATGCGGCCTTACGAAAAGAATTGGCTGAGGCTAAAGCTTCCTCCGAAGAATCCAAGAAGAAAGCGAGGGAGGACGAGAACGAAGCTAAGGCCTCGAAGGCTAAATTGGGAAGCGACGACTCATGAATTGGAAGCTGTAAAGGAGAATGCTGAAGAGCTGGAATGCCAGAAGACCAAACTGCTGGATAGATTGGAGGGAGTGGCTATGGAATCTATTATAAAGGACATGGGTCTTCTGATGAGGCAATTCCTGGCTGGGGAGCATAGCACTTGGAATCCATGAAAATGGATCTTGATGAGTGAGAGATTGGAGGCTGGGCTTTCTCTGTCGATTAAGGAAGCGGAGGTGGAAGGAGGACTAGAGGTAAGCTCCAAGGAAGCGCTCCAAATAAGCAGCCACAGAGGAGATCGGAGGGACCATTGCCGAGAGATTTGAAGAGGCCCCGATGACTGTTGATATTGTTGAGAAGGTTGTTGAAGCCGCCTTGGTAGAATCGGGACCAGACCTGCTAATGGATACCAGGCCTCTATCCCAATCGGTCGCCTCAATTGAGCCTATTGAAAGGTAAAAGGATTGAAGTAGCTTTACTTTTGTTTGTAATGTCGGCTTGGCCCGTTTTGTAAAGACAATGTTTTGATTGTGAATATATAGTTCGATTGTTGTTTGGACATTTATTTTCCTGTCGTCTAGAATGTAGCCACATTGCTTAATAACTCGTTCGATAGACTTATGAAAAATTACATAAATGAAATTGAAATTACTTAAAGGTAAAAGCCGAAACTGAAATCAAACAAACTGATAGCCTTATTGCAGTAGGATGGCGGTTTATCGAGTGATGAGGTCATTAGTATTACTTCTTGAGGTGAATAGCGTTCCAGCTGTTATGGACATGCCTCTCATTTTCTTTTTCTAATTTGTAGGCTCTGCGGCCTACAATTTTCTTGAAAATGTATGGGCCTTCCCAAGTGGGCCCGAGTTTCCCATCTCTAGCATCCTTGGTATTTTGGAAGACTCGGTGAAGGACCCAGTCCCCTTCATTGAAATTTATACTTCTCATGTTTTTGTCAAAGTGTTTGGACATCTTCTGTCGGTAGGCTACGAGCCGTATGGACGCGTTTTCCCTTAATTCTTCAACAGTGTCGAGTGCATTGGTCATGAGTCTATTGTTCGTATCTTCATCAACTCATTGGTACCGTGGTGAAGGCACTCCGAAGTCATTTGGAATGACTGACTCAGTCCCAAAGGTCAAGGAGAATGGTGTTTCGCCAATAGACGATCTTATTGTTGTTCGATACGACCATAAGACTCCAGGGAGCTCGTCTGCCCATGCTCCTTTCGATTTCTCTAGCTTATTCTTTATAGTATTCATTATCATTTTATTGGAGGACTTAGCTTGTCCATTGGCTTGTGGATAGCGTGGGGTGGAGAAGCTGAGCTTGATTCCCCAATTCTTGCAGAAATCCTAGAAGCGGCGACTGATGAACTGGGATCCATTATCAGTGACAATCTCTCTGGGTAGGCCGAAATGACAGATAATGTTCTTCCAGATAAATCATTGCACCTCTTGGTCCCTTATCCTCGCGAAGGCCTCTGCCTCGATCCACTTTGTATAATAGTCCGTCAATGCCAGCATATAGATTAGTTTCCCAGGGGCGACTGGAAGCTTCCCAACAATGTCCATTCCCCATTTCATGAACGACCAATGAGTTAAGGAGGGGCTAAGCTTCTCAGGTGGAAGATGAGAGACTGGTGCAAACCTTTTACATTTCTCGCAATTGCGAGCATATTCAACTGCGTCGGCTCACATCGTCGGCCAGTAAAATCCTGTTGTGTGGGCTCGACATGCAAGACTCCTCCAACCGGAGTGATTCTCATATTGTCCTTCATGCAGCTCGACCAAAATGTATTGCGCCTCTTCAGGAGAGAGGCATTTGAGGTAGGGCCCGACAAATGACCTTCTTAACAGTTGGTTGTCGAATAGGATGAAACGTGCAGCCTGCTGTTTTATCTTTCGGGAGACCACTTTGTCTATTGGTAATGATCCTTCATCCAAGTATTTGATTAGAGGTGTCATCCATGAGTCAAATTATATGATATTGGAGACATCGTCACCTTCCATTTTAGTTATGGCTGGCCATTAAAAATACGCTACTGGGATGACTTGGATATTCTCTTCCTGTAGTGTGGATCCGAGGGTAGCCAGGGCATCCGCGTGGGTGTTTTCGGCTATTGGGATCTGCGAAATTTCAAATGATTCAAATATAGACTGGACTTCTGTTACCTTGGATAAGTAGGCTTCCATCTGAGCCCCTCGAGCCTGGTAGGTCCCCTGAAGTTGATTGAAGACAAGTTGTGAATCAGACGCCGCCTCCACTCTCCTCACCCCAAACTCCTTGAGTAGTGCAAGCCCAACTATCAGCGCTTCGTACTCGGCTTCATTGTTGGTAGTTTGGAAGCCACACTTGAACGCTTGTTAAATAATGTCGCCTGCTAGAGTAGTGATCACAACCTCTAACCTGGAACCACGTCTGCTGGACGAGCCATCCACCGATAATTTCCACATATCTGTAGACTGGACACAATATACATCTTCTCTCATAGCCCATTGTGAACTGAGACTAGAATCTGCCATAAAATCCGTGAGAGCCTGGGACCTGATGGCGGTCTACGGTTGATAGGTGATGTCGTATTCCCCAATTTCAACAGCCCAATTGGTCAATCTGCCAGAGAGCTCGGGCTTGTGAAGAATGCTTCGTAACAGATAGGTGGAATACACGGTGATAGGATGAACCTGGAAATAGGGACGAAGCTTTCGTGCCACCATCACCAGAGCGAGGACTAATTTCTCCATTTGAGTATATCGGGTATCTGGGTCGAGCAGGGCTCTACTCACGTAGTAAACTGGGTGCTGTTGTCCTTCATCTTCCCTTATCAGAAATGCACTAACTGATTGTAGTGAAACTCCAAGATAAAGGTATAGCCTCTCACCGTCGACCAGCTTGGATAAGAGAGGCGGAGTGGTTAGGTACTTTTTCAATCTGGTCAAGGCTTCCTCGCAGGACGAGGTCCACTCAAACTTCTTCGACTTACCGAGGGTGGAGAAGAACAAGAAGCTCTTGTCGGTAGATTTGAAGATGAATCTATTAAGGGTCGTTATCCTCCCAGCAAGTTGCATGACTTGTTTTGGGTTCGTTAGAGACGGAATGTTGAGTACGGATTTTATCTGCTCCGAATTGGCTTCTATTTCTCGTCGAGTGACCAGGTACCCAAGGAATTTCCCCGAAGCTACACCGAAGGCACACTTGGTGGGGTTTAGATTCATCTCATACTTCTTCATTACGTCAAATGCCTCCTCAAGGTGCTCCAGGTGCTGCTCGGCTTGTAATGACTTCACCAACATATCATCGATGTAGACCTCCATAGTTTTCCCAATCTGATGGGAAAACATCTTGTTCACAAGTCATTGGTAGGTAGCCTCCGCATTCATCAGCCCGAATGGCATTACTTTATAACAGTAGATCCCTCTGTTGGTGACGAAGGTCGTTTTCTCCTGATCGTTCCGATGCATGAGGATTTGGTTATAGCCTGAATACGCATCCATGAAACTCAATAGCTCATGCACTGCTGTAACGTCGACCAACGAATCAATATGTGGGAGTAGGAAGGAATCCTTTGGACATGCCTTGGTCAGGTCCGTGAAGTCGATGCAGACTCCCCATTTTCCATTCTTCTTCCGTACGACCACGACATTGGCGAGCCAGTCCGGGTATTACACTTCTTTGACTGCTCAATTCTCCAACAACTTATGAACTTCCTCGTCGAATACCCGGTTCCTCTCTGGAGCAAACTTCCTCCTTTTTTGCTTAACAGACGGGTAGGACGGATCCATATATAGCTCGTGTGTCATCAATTTTGGGTTTATCCCTGTCATATCTCCATGCGACCAAGCGAAGCAATCATGGTGCTTCTGGAGGAAATCCATCAGTTCGGTGCGTAGCACCAGATCGAGGTCGGCTCCAACTTGGGTCTTATGGTCCGGGTAATGTGGGTGAACCTGGACCTCGTCGAGTTCCTCCACTTTTGGTACATCTGTGTAGTCTGGACAAGATCCTTCCTGTATTTACTATACCGATTGAGATTTAGGCTTTAGGGTGGTCTGGTAGCAAGTTGATCCCCTCTAATCTCTTGGACTCCCCATTTAGTTCGAAATTTCAACACCTGGTGGTAAGTGGATGAAACAGCTCGCATCTCGTGGATCCACGGTCGTCCCATTATCAGATTGTAGGCTGAAGGGTAATCAAGGACCAGAAACGTAATCATTTTATTGATTCCCTCTGCGTATACTAGGAGATAAATCTCCCCCATAGTGAATTTCTGCTCTCCGTTGAAGCCTATCAAGGCCGCAGACCGACGATTTAATTTCTCCAATCCTTCTCCCATGTCATTGAGGGCCGCCAGGAAGATGATGTTGGCTGACGATCCAATGTCAACTAGCACTCTCTTGATCATGAAGTTGGCCACCTGCAGGGATATCACCAAGGCGTCATGGTGGGGGTTCCTATGACTGGATACTCTGTCATCTGAGAAATCAATCGTTAATCCAGTGTAGTTTCCTGCTACAGGTTCCTCGTAGTTTGAAGCGATGGAAGACACCATCCTAGTTTGTCGCTTCGCTGCCGAATAAGAGACCTCACTTACTTCTGAGCCCCCTGAGATAAAGTTGACGGTGTTGTTTATTGGAGGAGGGGGAATTAGGGCTTCTCTTTGGTCGTTTATTTCTTCTCTTCGGGCCAACGTAACTTTCCCTTTCTCTGTAAGCATGTCTTTTAAGTGTCCTTTGTTTAGCAATTCCAGGACTTCCAACCTTAGTGCTATGCAGTCGGCCGTCGTGTTCCCGTAGTCTCGGTGGAATTCGCATCATCTACAAGTATCTTTCTTCCTGGAGCCTTCCTTGGAGCGTGAAAGACACTTCACTTCATTCCCCATCTTCCTGAGGACTGAGACGAGTTCACCAGGTGATATGGTGAAGTTTTAGTCTGGGAGTCTAGGAGCAGCATTAGCGATTCTCTCTCTTCTGTCGTAAGGAATTAGTCCGCGGTTGGGCACCCTATCATAGGGGCGGGAATCCCTTGGACGATATGTTCTTCGGTCGGTTGTATGATGGCCCCTCCTACCGAATTCGTTCGACCGTCTGGATGGGCGCGTTCGCTTCTCTTGTAGACTGGAAGAACTTTCCCTTCTAGCATTCCTCTTATCCTCTTCCCATCTAATATCTGTTCGGGCTCTGGCCAGGGCTTGGTCCATGGTGTAGCATCGGTTCTTCGTTAGCTTTTTGTAGAGACCGCTATCAGCCAACAACCCATTACGAAATGCTTCTATTGCTGTCGGCTGGTGGAGATCTGGGATAGCAATTGACCGGCGTAATCACACGCGTATAACGCAAGCGCACGTATCGTTCAAGTAGTATAAAAATATCGATCCCACAATGACTTAATTCCTACTGTTGTTATTAATTGTTGATACTATTTATTTACAAGTATCTAATTAGAGAGGGAAGGGAATGATTGCTTTTGGTTGGTTGAATGTGGATTTATTGAACAAATAAATAAATAAAGACACAAAAGAAAATACTAAGGAAAATAACAAAAGACACAAATATCTAGGGCGTGACTTTACATAATCTTATTCTAAAGATGAATTGATTCTCTTATATATGTGTAATAAATCAGTTTGCTAACCTGGAACACGAAGATATGTAAAAGCCTTTGTCGATGGTCGGATGCAAATACCCAGTATAACCCAATTAATCATATGTCTATGTCAACTAAGTTACCTAAATTCATTAAGTTCAAGTTCCAATAGTGGTTACCCCCGCCCGACAGGTATATGTCTATCCTATAAGGAAATCTATTAAATGGTTATCTATCCCCAAGGAAGATTGTGGGCTATTAAGTCTAAGGTTGAAACCTAAAATTCCTTCGTCAAGTTTATTTTAAGTTTACCAATTCAATTTTATTAAAGGCCAGTTAACAAGAAGCATTAAGCTTAAGACTCAATAAACAAACTAAAGAATTACCCATAATATAATTAAATCAATTATTAAGCATGTTAATATTGTGTTTCGTCAATTCCCTAGAATAAAAATAAAATACTGGGGGTTGGGGGATCCACATTTATTAATACTAATTTAGAAATCTCCCTTATTATAATACAGAAATTATCAGTGATATTACCAACCGACCATATAGGCGGTATCCTCATTAAGTCAGATTTTCAATTAAGTCCAACCGACCATAAAGACGGTGTTATTATTTGTCCATAAACCATCCATATAGGCGGTAATCATCTGTCACATAAAGACCGGCCATATAGGCGGTGTCACATTATGTCAAATAAATAAAACCAGCCATTAAGGCGGTAAAACTTTAATGTTAAATTATAATTTCCATATTATAATTAAGGGAGATTAATCTAAACTAAAATAATAAAAGCTTCACCCTTCCCCAGCGAAAATCTAACTACTAAACATAAAAGAAAAGTAGAGAAAAGAAACTACTACTATTATTGAAAATAAAAATACATAAATTAAATACTGAAAATAAATACAAACAAGATGCAATCCTTAAATTTCTTACAAAAATCTAAGGAAAGCATGAGAATTACAAATGAAATGACTTGATATTTATAGGAAAATCTAAAGGCTTCCACCAATTTCTTCACCAATTGCTCCACCAAACACTCCACCAAACGCTCCACAAAATCCTCCACCAAACACTCCACCAAACATGCCATAAGACACTCCACAAAATACTCCACCAAACATGCAAGCATGTTTTGTGGAAGTTTGACAATTGTAAATTGTCATTTTCAATTTTTTTTTATAATGACTTTAGTAATTACACAAAACATATTGGATTATTCGTTAATTTCGGTCTTGAAAACTTCGGAATTCGAAAATATTTAAAATTTCAAAGGTGTAGATCTTTGAGTATTCTTTAATCTGCAACTTGAATCAGCTCAATCGGATATCGGTTAAAAAAAGTTATGGCCAAAATACCAAACTTGCACAAAACTTGAATTTAGGACTGCACTTCGTGACTCGTACAGTAAATTTTCATTTTTGACATTTTTCCTCCGGATTTCATCGTTTTAGCCCCGAATTGATTCCATTAAGTCCCAATATTATTTTTATCTGTAAAATAAATAAAAACACATCAAAACGTTCATAAAACTCGAGAAACTATACTAAATATTAGGTTAAATGAGTGAGAAATAATGATATAATTACCACTCATCAGCAATTCTTTCCTTGTTGAAGCGTGAGACGTAGCTTCGTAAGGATTCTCCATTCCGCTGTTGTATCGTATTGAGGTTGTCTGTAGTCTTCTCGAACTTGCATGAACTAGCGAAGTGTCCCACGAACTTGTCTGTTAATTCTTTGTAGGATCCAATCGATCGGTATGGCAAGTTTATAAACCATGTGAGGGCTGGACCGACCAAAGTCTCTCCAAATCCTCTACACATTCCTTCTTCCATCTGCCGTGGAGAAAGGCCTGTAGACATCATCTTGTACTTGAAATGGATTATGTGGTCGTCGAGGTCGGTTGATCCGTCGTATAATTTCATCTCATGAGGGCTAAACTTTCGTGGGAGCTCGACCGAGTTGATCCTTCAACGAATGGAGTATCTGTCAGGGTTCCTGCTCTGCTTTTCCTCAAAGGTAGCCTGCCTCTAGGTAGGCTAGATAGAATTGCTTCCTTGAATTCCTCCATTTCATTGCGCATGGACGAGGCTGTCATTTTCGTTGGTTCGGCTGGAGGGACTTGTTGGTTTCTCCCGTGTCCGATTGGACGATCTTCGGAAAGGGGATCCTCGATTCCCTCATCGCTTGGTGTCTCCACCGAACTAGGCTGGCGCCTTGGTACTATGGGGGTGTTTTTCGGCTCTACTCTGCTATGAGTGGATGATAGACGCTCCAACTGTCTTTGGAGGTCGCTATTGGTATTCTTCATGGCCGAATTTTCCTCTTCTAGTACGCGTAGACGCTAATGGAGAATGGTCATCTGGTTGGTTATAGGATCTGAAGGTTCGCTGCTTGAAGCTATAGCGATGCTTACAAGTTCCGTGTAGGCTGAATGAGAGCTTTGTTTGCTATAAACCGCTAGAGCACCACGGTGGGTGCCAAATTGTAGACGCTGATTTTCGCCCAAGGTCTACAATCGAGATTTCGTGAGGGGGGCACTGGTGATCCTGCAAAACAAAGAGGAAGGGTGAGCGTGGAGGGTCTACCCACCGGTGTGGTGGATGCCGTAGGCACTCCGACGCCCAAGTCAGTGAGGGAAATGAGGTGCAAAGGTCGTAGAAGGAGGAGCAAGGTCAGATGTTACCTTGATCCCTGTGGGCTGCCGTGAGGGCGGTAGTTTATAGGTGATGAGAGCTATGGAGGGAGTATACTGAGATTATGAGTATGAGAGCTTGAAGTTCCATCCTTTTTCCAGATGGGGCCTCCTTTCTTATATATCCACCTGGGTATGTCTTTAATCGCACTTGATCACTCGTCCGTTGAGTCTCGGTAACGGTAGACTTTATGAGGGGTATTCACTGCATTTGCCCGTTGTATGCTGAAATGGTTGTGTGGTGTTTATGAGTTTGGGCGTTACGTGGACTGGCGTGGGGTTAGCCTTGATTATGGTTTGGGCGTGTGATATTTTATTGGGCCTAGGTTTGTGGATCTCTGGGCCTCTATATACATCAAACATTTGGGGTTCCTTTAGTGCGAATCTGTGATGACGACTTGAGCTTGGATCCATGCTGGGGGTCTAGTATTGGACCCGAAACAAAAGGTCGAAATTGCTCTCGAACCAAATTTGGCCCATACAATATGTCAACTCTTACAAGTAAAATTTGAATAAAACACATATTTTATTTCCGGGATGTTTTATTAATTTAAAATCTGTTTCAATCATTAAGCAATTTATTTAATTAATAAAAATAATTCCATAACGTGGACCCAAACCAAAATCCAAATCGTCTAAAATTATTTCACGATAAACAAGATTAAGCGTATAATGAAAGCATTAACAAAGAACGACAGTTAATATGAAAACGCGTGAGGCCACGTCATCAATTCCTTCAAAGTCAGCATCAATCAGGACAGAAATTACCAAAAGACGTTGACTGATTTAGCCCCACCCACCCACAATATTCGGTTCACATTTTATTTTCCTTTTGACATCGTAACCTATGCGACGTCGTTTTCCAAGGAGAACCATCTATTTTTTTTGTCTTTATCAACTTTTTAATTGATTAATACTTAAAAGAAAAACTAATCGTCTTGTTAATTGATGGCATTTTCCCGAGTAAATTTCAAGGAAATTGATTAGGAGAGTGAGAACTGACAACTACAACGCGTTTTTGTTTAAGATCATGTATTGGATTGTCGTTTAGGTGCTCACTTTTTCATAAAAGACAATTTTTGATAATTAAAAAGAAGAAAAATAAATATAACGAATTGCTATTGCGTGCAAGATATACACATATTCGATTTTGATTAATTGATAGATCCATGTGAGGTTAATATAATGGAAGACGTTAATTAGATGATGTATAATTAATTATAATGATGAACTTGAGTAGGGGCGGATTTAGTTAAAGCTGAAAAAGATTTCGGCCTTTTCTGAATTTTCTAAAATCATTTTTAGATATTTCATAAATATTTAAAATATAAAAAAAAATATTAATTTTAAGTTTTCTGTGTGGTGTTTTATTTATTATTGTCAAAATTTAATTATAAAATTACCTTTTTTAGCAAAATTTTAATTTCCTAAGGAATCAATTACATAAACGAATGAGGATCAATGATTGAAAAATAACTTAGTTATATGTATAAATTAATATAATTTCTAATATAACATATTAAAAATAAATTAACAATATTACTACTTATTGTTATATTTTTAACAAAAATTTTGGACGATCCCATTTTTAGAATTAATATCTGAGTCTGCCACTGATCTTGAGCTTAGTTAAGAAGTTAATATTATTATGCTTAGAGTATTAATCTTTTTTATAGTTCTTTTTTTTTTTTTTAATTATGTTTCGTAAAAATGAGGATCGTTCCTCTTGTTACTTGAAAAAAAAAATAACAATAATGCAACAGAGTTCTAGTCAAACGATTAGATTAAAACATGGTCATCTATTTCAACGTAGGATATAACGATTTTGCGCCCATTTGGCGCTAGCTTTAAGCGTTTAAGGCTCCACCAAATACAACGAGTTTATTTTGAACGTTTGGCATGCGATATTATAATTTTACCCTCAAAATTATAATTTTGAGCTAATTTTTTTATGTCTTTATATGTAATTTCATAATTCATATTCTAGTTTATACTATAACTTATATTTTATCTAACCAAACACCCTAAAGAGCTTATAAATTAGTTTATACTCTAGTGTTTATACCATAGCTTATAAGCTGTTAATATCATGGCACTCGATGAAGGATTTTGATGATGCAACGCAAGAGACTTCGATACGCATTCGTTAGTATTACAAAAAAATATCGAAGCAAATAGATATGAAGACTCAAGAGCTTAATGAAGATATATAGTGTTATCTTATAACTTAGAATTCTCAATGTAAGTGAGTTGGTAATTTAAGTACTTTTAGCTCATATAACTCATGCATATTCATATAGATGCATTAGGGTCATGTGCAAAATATTTTTAAATCTTCATATCCTGAGTGTCTGTAATGAGACCGGCATACCAGTCATTGACACCGACATACCAGTGATCTTGTTCTGCCTCGGGCAGTTTTGTATGCTCTCTTGAACATGACTATTCCATACTAGTCTACCATACCGGTCAATCTGGAGTTCGCACAGTTACTGGAACTGAGACGGATCATACCGATCCTCATATCGGTTAGCTAACCGACATATCAGCCACTATACTGGTCAATAATCCGATTGGTATACGCTTTAATCTTCAACGGTCTTATTCATATAGTTGTTTAAATATACTGGTCTCAGGACAGAGAGCTATGACAGTTTTCACATTCACTATATATTGAGCCTCAATTTTCATTTTTGCCTACTTCTTTCACCTTCATCATCATTTACTATTTTCATAATCGAAACCCACATACTACATCATCATACACATTTAGTGAGTTTCAAATACTTGGGTTAGAAACTCACACATTTAATCTTCTTTATCTATTGTGAGAACCCAAGTTCTGTTGTAAATGTTTTATATCTTAAACACTTGTGGTAGTGAAATCCCTTAAAAGGTTAGAGAGTGAATCTAAGTGATAAAATTCTTGTGTAAAAGTTTGGAGTGCACCTAGGAAAACTCTTAGTTTTTGGTGAACCGCAAAAAAATCTTGGTTTGTGAGTGAGCCACGAAAAACTCTCGTTGTGATGTGTGCAATCACATTTACATTATGAAAAGCTTCAAGCGTGGCTTGGAGGAGTGGACGTAGGCAAAAAGTTGTTCGAATCACTATAAACTACAATGTCAATTTCTCCAAATCTTACTCATTTTAATTATTGCAAGTTTTATTTTATATATGCATATTGTTTAGAAACTTGCTTTTGAGAATTAATTGTTGAATTCATTAATCGAGAAATTTATTTCTAAGCTTAAACAATAAAGATATTTACTAAGTAACGTAAAATCGACAAGATTTTTAATTCCTTATAATTTGGTCATTACCCCATTCAACCCCCCATCTTTGGTATATAGAGATTATTGTTTAAGTATGCTTGTAGGTAATTTCATTTGGCATCAGAGCGATGTATTCTCAACAAAGACTTAATCGTCTTGGAGTATATCATGGCCTCTACAAGCTACACATCCAATCTTGTCGAGGGATTTTCAACAAATAGACTTCAATTCAACACCGAAATCGAGATGAGGATGTTAAATTACCTCATTGTCTTTGATGTACAATCCTTCAAAGTAATCACCAGAGGTCCTAGAATACCAATGAAGAAAGATAGCAATGGTATGTAGTTTCCTAAACCGCAATTTGAATGGACCGATGAGGATTACATGGAAGCCTCCATAAATACGAAGACTCTCAATTATCTACTTTGTGCAATTGATCGGAGCCAAATCAACAAACTTTCAAAATTTGAAAATGCACATAAATTATGGAAGTCATTAGAAATGGTCAATGAGGGCACTAGTCAAGTTAAAGAGTCAAAGATCAATCGGTTTATGTGCGATTTGGATAGCTTCAAGATGGAAACTGGTGAAAAGGTTGTGAAGATGATTTCAAGGTTCATCATAATTATATATCAATTAAGTGCTTTAGGAAAAAAAATATTAGTAAAAGTGATCAAGTGAATAAAATCATTAGGTCTCTTCCTAAGGATTATAGAATTTGTACCTCATCCATCAAAGAATCAAATGATATGAACACCTTGGAGTTGGATGATATGGTGGGAAAATTGATAGAATATGAGATAGAGATTTATAATGATTTAAGGGAAGAATAAGATAAGAATAAAAAGAAAATAGCCCTTAAGTCATTTGTGAGAAAAAGGGATTAGTACAAGCTCAATCGATGAAGAAGATGATAACGATAAAGAGTTGGCAAAATTGACAAAGAATTTCAAGAAATTCCTCATATACAAGAAGCCTAAAGAAAAATATCAGATGAATGAGAAGAAAATGTAGAATTGGTTGAGGAAATACAAGATAAAAGCACTTGCTATGAGTGTGAAAAGTTGGGTCATGTAGTTGCTGATTACCCAATGAGAAGATTTAAAAGAAAATTCAACAAAAAAACAATGAAAGCAACTTGGAGCAATAATGACTCAAGTTCATCCGAAGAAGAAAGTGAAGAGAGGATAAAAGATATTTCCTTTATGGCAATTGAAGATGATAATGACCTCCTAGATGGGAGTGGGTGTGGGAACACAGCTACCTGGGCGACACGTGCTGTCCTAGGCTCGCGGCCTAGTTGGGAGTACGGAATAGCCACGTGGGACTAAACCGGAGAATAATGGAGTCGCCACCCGGTGTGAACCGGGAAAATGAGATTTAAGGCCGCACTCACCCCTCGCAAGGGAAGACCTCAAACCGTTGGGTTCGGAATGGTCCCTTACTCATGTTACTTGTAATGAAAGGATTTATGTGATAATTTAATCAAGCTTAAGTAACACTTATTTCCAAGAGTATCATGCTTCTAAATTCCCATATACAAAATAAAACTTATGCACACATTTCGCATATATCTCACATCTAAAATTGCATGCTTAAAAATATATCAAAGTAGCAATAAACATACAACTTCATTGGCATATTACATTCAAGAAAACACAAGCACACATATTAACCATACAAGCACACATATGGGCACTTTTCCAAGTGGTACGTGGAATTGTATCCCAAGTACAGACCGCACTACCGTCCATTCAGAATCGGCTACGGAATTTACGTCTAGGTTTCCATCCGATATACCACAAGAAATAATACTCAAATGTTATCATGACATAAGCATATTAATTGTAATACTTTAAACACGTTCGTATTCATACATGTGGGGATAGCTACTAGGAAAACTATGCGTTAAATCTAATGAAGAGGACTCAAATCAGTGGGTGCACGTTCGCGTAGCGTTCGAGAACGCGTGCGAACGGTAAACAGAAGGTTCGCGTTCGTGTAGCGTCCGAGAACGCGTTCGAACGGAACCAGACCTGATGCATTATGAAACTAAGAAAGTGCGTGTGCGTTCGAGAACGCGTGCGAACAGTAAACAGAAGGTTCGCGTTCGTGTAGCGTCCGATAACGCGTTCGAACGGAACCATACCTGATACATTATGAAACTAAGAAAGTGCGTGTGCGTTCGCGTAGCGTTCGAGAACGCGTTCGAACGGTAAATAGCAGGTTCGCGTTCGTGTAGCGTCCGAGAACGCGTTCGAACGGAACCAGACCTGATGCATTATGAAACTAAGAAAGTGCGTGTGCGTTCGGGTAGCGTTCGAGAACGCGTGCGAACGGTAAACAGAAGGTTCGCGTTCGTGTAGCGTCCGATAACGCGTTCGAACGGAACCAGACCTGATGCATGCAACACAAAGAATAAAGATGACAATGTCAAATTCAATATGTCTGATCAAATGTATCTCGCATTCGACTGAACATACATCAACCGGCGCGACAAAGCATCGTGGTAAAGGGCTTTAACCCCTCCCCATAGGGGATTTCACATCACACTTACTAAGCCCATGCGCTCGACTGAATCATGCATACAAAGAATTAAAAGCAATAATATTAAACATAGTGTGCCCGATTGAACGTATCTTGTATCCAACCGAACACACATCAACCGGCGCGGCAAAGCATCGTGGTAAAGGGCTTTAGCCCCTCCCCATAGGGGATCTCACATCACACTTACTAAGCCCATGCGCTCGATTGAATCATGCATACAAAAATAAAGACAATCATATCAAACTAAGTATGCCCGATTGAACGTATCTCGTATTCAACCGAACACACATCAATCGGTGCGGCAAAGCATCGTGGTGAAGGATTTTAACCCCTCCAATTAGGGGACCTTTCATCGCACTTACTAAGCCCATGCACTCGATCATATCATACACAAATAAACAACATACAGAATTTAAATGACGAGAAATAAATAAACCAAAGCAACACAAAACAAGAGAAGGTGCCGTTTACTCAAGTGGTACGTGGAGTTGTATCCCAAGTACAGACCGCACTACCGTCCATTCGGATTCGGCTACGGAATTTACGTCTGGGTTTCCATCCTATATACCACAAGAGACGACACTCTTCCATTCATCCAATACCCACAACACACATCATACACACAACAAATGCCACAAATACAGAAAATATAATCAAAATAAATGACCAGAAATTAAATAAGAATAAGTGTGAAAGATACCCTCAGGTCTAACCTTTTAAGCTCTCTCTCGGACTCGCGTTTCACGAAGATCGGAAGAGGGTAGAGCTCCGCAACTTTTCTGGTTCACTGGTTTGCCTCTTCCTTCGTTGTTCGGCCGCTCAAGCTACTGTTCCGACTCCGTTTTGCTGCTGTTTCCTTGTGGTTTTGCTACCATTTCCTCTGTGTCCTCTGCTTACTGTTTGTGGACTGTTTTGATGTTCTTGATGGACTGTTCTGTGTGTTCTTTTTGGTGTGGTTTTGTGTGGTTATTTCAAGGATTGTAAGTGTATTTTATGTCAATGTTTTAAGGGATTTTAGGGACTGTTTTGGGAGTGGTTTAGGCTGCTGTGTTTGGTGTGATTTTCGGTGATGTGTGGAGGTTTAAAGGGGCTGATTTTCGGTGGTGGTTAGGGGTTTTTTTGGTGCTTGTAGTTTTAGTGATGTGAGGGTAAGGATGAAGGGAGTGGTTTGCTTGTGATGTCTAGTATTTCTTGCTATGATTTTTGTGTGAATTGTATGTCTGAGCTAGAGAGATTCGAGAGGAGGGATGGCTAGGTTATGGGTTGTTTATATAGAGAAGGGCTAGGGCTTCACCTTGTCTCACAAGGAAGGGATTTTTGTTTCCAAATTAGGAGAGATGGGAAAGGTATATACAAGATTGAGGGGGACAAAATATTTTAAATTAGGAAGTCAACTAATCTAAATTGGTGGATATCTTATTGAATTAGGAAGTCAAATATTTGATTAGCTTTGATTGGTTTAGGATTGATTTTAATTAGGCATATCTTATTTTTAATTTAGTATGTGATTTGCTTAGTTAGGAAGTTAATATATTTGATTTATCTTTATTAGGTATGATTATATTTAGTGTTTTATTTAATTGGTAAATGATTTAAATATTTTATTTAATATTTAATGTCTAATTTAATTAAATTGGGATGTGTTTTATGGGCTTTGGGGGGCTAAATGGGCTGGGGTGCGAGGCTAGCAGCAAAACCAGAAACACCGACTCCGTTCGAACGCCAATTAGAACGCGGCACGAACGTCCGCAATCTGCCTGAGGTTCGAACGAAGTAACGAACGCAGCACCAACAAAGACAGTGAACTTGTGGGATGAACTTGATGACATACTTATTCCGAATTTCCCCTTCCGACCTCCGTTTCCCGCAATATCCTTAGCTAAAAAGGTAGTGCCTCCAATTGAGACTCATCATCGGGTTTCACATGCGAAAATGCAATGCCTACAGTGGGGAAGAAAAGGTACATGATTCTTCTGAATATGATAAATAGCTTGATACTTTCAATGAATTACATGAATTATATGACTTGCTAAGAAAGAAGAATAAATTGATAAAAAAAACGAGCATTCATCCCTATTACATGATCATGCATTAATTGTTGAGAAAAATAAAATGCATGTAAAAAAAAAAAATTACATGCCTAAAAGATGAAAAACTAAAACTTGAAAAGAGCATATCTAGCATGTCATCTAGTTCTAGTTCATGTGAGTACAACACCATAAAAGATGAAAATATTGCATTAAATAAAATGGTTGTTGATTTTCACTCAATAGTAACAAAACTCATTTTGAGAGATAAAGATTTTTAAATGTTACTTGGATCCCAAAGATGCGCATTTAATAAAGAAGGATTATGATATAGGTCTAGCATCAAAAATAAATTTTTGGAAAATTATTTTGTAAAGGCATACACTTATTATACATATGTTACTAGTGATGCAAATATCACATATCATGCATGCAATAAAAAAAAGACACAAAATATATGATTACATGTATAAGAAGGAAAAAGTGAATGCATGGGTTCCCAAAGGAACCAAGATTAACCACTATAGACTTAAGAAAGTTTGGGTACCAAAATGTACTTGAAAGATTGTGTAGGTGAAGCTTTGGGAAAAGTAATCAATGAGAAATACAAATGATCTCGTATATCAAATGCAACCTCTAAAACGAATAAAATTGATGAATGGTGGATTTGTCTCTTAATGACAACACTAGAAGGTAGAATCATTACATACGGAAATATTGGTACAGTTTCCTCCACCTTACTAGAGTATATTTAAGATTTTGAATTGACTTGAACTTAATTGTGAAGCATGCTACTGATTGGGGATTTCAAGCTAAAATGCATGATTATTGGTATCCCGTTGAGTATATGGACATATATGATCATTTCAAATACTCTTTTGATATGTCTTCATTCTTGGGTTGAAAATGAAATGCATGGATATTGATATAACTTGAATGATTTTGATGATCTATGCTTGAACACTAAATTTTATGGAAAAATGGGAGAAAATTCTAAGTGTATATGTTTATAAACTTTATTATTATGTTTTGTGCACATGATTAGCTTTTATCTCTTTGTGCTTAATTTTTGCTTCTCCATCCTTTTTGATAATGTTAAAGAGGGAGAAATCATAGGAATGCGTTAAACTTGTGATTCCATTGTCCTCATACTGATGGGAGCATATTTACATTAATGTGTTTGTCTAAGTGTTTATATAGCAATATTGAAGTTAATCACATGTATAGAGAGAGCTAATATTGAGGGGGAGCAATAATCGTCAATAAATTTAGAACTCTCAAAGCTCACAAGTTTTAAAGCTTGTCATCATTAAAAAAAATGGAGATTGTTAGCGCCATGACACTCGATGAATGATTTTGATGATGCAACACAAGAGATTTCGATGCGCATTTGCAAGCATTACAAAAAGATGTTGACGCAAATGGATGTGAAAACTCAAAAGCTTAATAAAGATATCTAATGTAGTTTTATAACTTAGGGCTCTCAATGTATGTAAGTTGATAATAAGTACTCTAAGCTCATAGGACATATGCACATTCATATAAGCTAATTTCAATTTTACCTAATTCTTGCACCTTCATACATTTTCTTTCAAGGTAAAAACAAAGAGTTAACTTAAACCTTCATCATCATTTACTATCTTTATAATCAAAGCTCACACACTACATCGTCATACACATTTAGTGAGTTTGGAATACTTGGGTTACACTCACACATTCAATCTTCTTTATCTATTGTAAGTACCCAAATTGTGTTGTAAACTTTTTATATCTTAAACACTTATGGTAGTGAAATCCCTTATTGAATGGATATACTCAAAAGGGTTATTTGGTTATAAAGGTTAAAGAATGAACCTAAGTGATAAAACTCTTATGTAAAGGTTTGGAGTGCACCTAGGAAAACTCTTGATTTGAGGTGAACTAAGAAAATCTTGGTTTATGAGTGAGCCACGGAAAACTTTCGGTGTAATGTGTGCAATCATATTTACATAGTTAAAAGCTTCAAGTGTGGCTTGGGGAAGAAGATGTAGGCAAAGAGTTGGTCGGACCAATATAAACTACGGTGTCAATTTCTCTAACCCTCACTCCTTTTAATTATTGCAAGTTTTATTTTATATATTTATATTATTTAGAAACTTGCTTTTGAGAATTAATTGTTGAATTCATTAATTTGAGAAATTTATTTCTAAGCTTAAACGGTAAAACTACTAACTAAGTAGCGTAAAATTGATAAATTTTTTAATTCCGTATAATTTGGTCATTATCCAATTCACCCCTCCTCTCGGGTATATAGAGATTGTTGTTGAAATGTGCTTATAGGTAATATACTCCCAGCCCAATACTCTCTACCTAAAACACTCTATGAATTTGTGTAATCATTTATTAGTAAATCTCAAACTACTTCTCTTAAAAAATGGTAAATTATAATCATAATTGATTATGAAAGCAAAAATGAATTTTAAAATTCACTAATACAGTTTACAAATAGAACTAACCCGAGTTATATTTTATTTTATATTTTTTTGAAAATTTTAACAGTGTAGAGTAACAGTCCAATAAATTTTGTAGCCAAACGATAATATGCTAAATTTTTAATATCTAAGTCATAATAACCAGTAACCAAGTGTCTTTCGGATAAGTCTTTCTTGACTTGGATCAATGACTATTTAAAGCATACTTCATTTGTATGATATATTAAACTAGAGATTTTCTTCAACTTTGTTAATTTAATTATATTGATGGTTGATTTTCGTTCCAGTGGCAAATCGGTAAACTCACTCCTCGAACAATCTTCCCTCAACTATGAATTTGTTTTGTTTGGGGACCAAAGGCAAACTTAGCAAAAAATAGAAAACACGTAGACAATAAAGAGGGTTTAATGTGGTTCGGCGGAATAGATCCAACATACGTCCACGGGCACAAGGGAAAAATGAAGTTCTTATAACATGGTCGGGTATGACCGACCTGCCTATCTCTCGAGCTCGTCTGACCGACCTCTTACATGCTCACTCCTACCCTTAAGTTTTTTGCTCTCTTTTACAAGTTGTGTATGAAATATAATTAACCAACCCCTTTTAATGAATTCTGAATCTTTTTTATATACTAGGGCAAATTCTACTGTTACACCAATCTCATGAATCTACCATTAATGCGATGGCTCTCTTCCTCAACTGCTCTACCGAAAATAGCTTTTTCATCTGACATCTCTTTAAACCAAGAAACTATACCATCTACAGCGCGTTACCTCACAATGCTAACCTATACTTCAACCGCTCTCACGCGGTAACTTTTGTCAGAAAATAAACCTGTAACCTACCCCAGTCACATCAAACCATTTTGAGAATGCAAGTTCCTATGTAGTGCTTACGTCACTCGAACCGGATCTCACCACTAACATCTATACCCGATCAATTGGGTCGGGCAACTGAAAAAACTGTCATCCTAACCTACCATGATTCCAGGTTGGGTCGGCTCTGAGGCCTTCACTTTACTCTGCTCTTTTGATCATCTTTCAAACTCGGGCCATGATCTTCTCTAAGTACCACATTGGGTCAGACATTACGTGTAATAAACTGCTGACCTCCTCGGTGGTCACTGATTACGCCCAAAAAGTACTTGCGGCTATCACATTATATTTGGGGTGTCGATTCCTCAGAGAGATGGTTACAAAGAAATGATTTACTTAAACAAAATGTTAGCAGTAACTTAATAAAAAGATATAGATTGAATTGGTAATTAAAGTAAAGATTAATAAAAATAATTAAAGATATCAATAGAGAGAGGCAGCAAAGCATCGAGAATCCCTTTTGTATCAAATTCCTATATTCAGTTATTGATTTCTGCTATTACTCAATTAAAGGTTTCACATCCCAAACCAACAATCAGAAAATATTCAATTCTAAGTATATCAAATTCTAAGGTAATTGATGATTTATTTTCTCTATGTTAACAGCATACAAAGTCATCGTTACGACTTATCTAAAGTCTTCAATATACCCTCAGGCAATACTGCAGCAGAAGACCAAATCATAAAATAACTTTACCAGTCACAACCGGGTTCACAAATCACACATAGAAGAAGCATGACTGGATCTATATGCAAGTTTGATAAAAACAGTTTCTGGATTCATATAATCAAAAGATAAAAAAGAATAACAAACATCAATTGTATTAACGTTTAAGAGTTTATATGAATCAACAACATGAATATAAGAAATCAAATACAAGAGTTCATCCTTAGCTTTGCCTAGGAGATTAGTTATCCATGGGATAAAGAGACATAGCCTGAAGAGATTGCAGCAACATCCTGTATATTATGAAGTTTCTTCGTTCTTCAATCTCAAAATTATGTTTGTGGCTCTTTGTTGTGTGTTTTTTCTCTCTTTCTCTCCTCTTTTCTCTCCTTCTAGGGTTTTGGATGAACTTGGGTTTATATAGAGAAGTCTCGGAGGCCTTATTTACGTAAAAAAACAAACTAAGCAAAAAACCTTGGAATACACTTCCGTGTCGCGATGCGTGGCCATTGCGCGTCGCGACGCGTGGCCGATTTTCTAGTTTCTCTTATTCTGCGATTCAGCTCTTCCTGTGTGCTTCTGATGCGTCCGCAAGGTCCCGAAACATGTGTAATTGCTCTAATCTTCATGTTCCATTACCCCATAATAATAAGACACAAAATAAACTATAATTAAGATTAAATATTTTATAATCAAGCCAAATTAGTGATGTTCAAAGTTCACTTTCATGCACTTATCAGTCAATGACCTCAACATGTCGGTCTTCTCACATGCTCAAAGGTTGCTCTAATACTTTGGTTCGGCCATCGGGTTGACTTTTAGCACCTTAGGCTCGGGCCTTTCTGTTTGACCTCATCCTTTTTAAAGACTTCGGACCGACCGTTAAATGAAAATCCCATTATACCCCTCTTCAGGCTTCTGACTTCTTGGGGGGTGAAAACCATCATCAACATCTGTCCCCTAGTTCTCGGTATCAATGAGTCAAAGTCTCAGGTCTGCCCCATCTCATAATGGGTACCACAATCTGTGAGCATCAATTCTCATTGTCAAAGATCTAAATCAGGCCCAAATTCCTGATCCAACATCTCTGCTTCTGATCCATAACTTAGTCATCTCTCCCACTAGTGCTTCTCTAACCGAAGGTTGATCCGAGCTAACACCGGTCAGCTTATCCACTATCTTCCGCACTTGAAGAAACTCATCTCAAGCTACATTGAGCTTATGCATGCTCTTGACATGATGCAATCCCAAAGGGATATGATCTACAAGGCCGCGAGGGGAAACTCACCTCATCAGGATATTAGGAAAATAACAAGGACCTCGGCGGGACGTACCCCAGCCCCGAACCGATTTGAAAAAGAGAGGCATTGGGGGAAAGATCATCCCCAAGCTATCTAAGTCACTTGGTCGTAAGGGAATGAACCCTCATTGCACCAAAACTCAGTAATAGGACCTCATCGGGACGCAACCCAGACCCGAGCCGATATAATAACTTGGCCACAAAGGAAATATATGTATTTATGCCACTACACATTTGGAGACAAAGGCTCACCGGCGAAGGGTGGCCCACAACTAGGTCTCCCCAATCAAGGGTTCGAGCGACCAAGTGAGCGCACCCTTTTTTATACATTAAGGTACGTGCCAATGAGCTATGGTGTGTGACTGACTGTCAAATGGATTTCCCATTGTAGATTCCCCAGAGGGAAGGTGGAGCGAGGCTCACTTAAATACCCAAGCCTCTTAGGCTCTTATCGCTTGGTGTCAGGAATAAACAACGAGTCCTCCAAATTAGTCCATCACAATAGGCTACGAGTATATGGCTATCTAGGTGTCTTCACAGCTTTTCCTTATAGAAAGGTAGTGAGTGAAAGAAGACACCAAACCATTACCTAGCCTCAAAATGCCTTTGATTAAACCCCCATTTCATCCACTATAGACACGGTCAATTAGAACATAAATCCAAACATTACAAGATAATATTTCGGGGCCGATTCTCCATCCTCAGTGGAGTCGCCAGACTGTGGGAACACAGGATCTGGGCGACGCATGCTGTCCTAGGCTCAAGACCAAGTCGGGAGTACGAAATAACATGGAGTCGCCACCCGGTGTGAACCGGGACAAAGATTTAAGGCCGCACTCACCCCTCGCAAGGGAAGACCTCAAACCGTTGGGTTCGGAATGGTCCCTTACTTATGTCACTTGTGATGATATGATTTGTGCAATAAACTAACCGAATCTATTCAACATTCATGCTCAAGGGTACTTAGATCTAACATGCTTTCATCCAAATAACTCCACACAATGTAACACAACAAGCATATTGAACCGTTAAATCGACATGTATAAATCATTACCCAAACACATCATAAACTAAGAACATACATAATGAACAACCTAAACATGCTTTAACAAATAAATAACAAACTAAATTAAACCATGCTTTAAATAATAAATAAATAACCTACGAACTATAACATGCTCAAATACAAATTTGGATGAGACGATATATGTGTATCTTAAGTAGTACGTGGCATTGTATCCCGAGTGCAGACCATACTACCGTCTATTCGGAATCGGCTATGGAATTTACGTCCGGGTTTCCATCTGATATACCACAAAAGGGAACACATATCCCGCTCATCCAACAATCACATCATGCCTCAAACGACTCTCATGCGATAATATTTTTAAAATAAACAAAATAAACGAAAGATAATAACTAAAAAGGTGCCCTCAGGTCTAACCTCTTTTGTCGTCTCACGAAAGGGCGTTACAAGTCCGTTGGAAGGGCGAATGATCCGCAACTCTTTTGGTTCACCAACTCAACGTCTTTCCTCGCTGTTTTGCTATTTGGGCTGCTGTTTTTACTCCGTTTCGCTGTTGTTTTTGTTGTATTTTCCGGTCGCTATTTTGGGGTAATTACGAGACTGGTTTGTGCAGTTTTTGGGGACAGTTTTGTGCAGTTTTTGATGCAGTTTTGTGGCTAAAATCTGGACAGTTTCAGGGGTTTATGGGGGCTGTTTAGAGGTGATTTAGAGGGCAGGTTTGTAGCTGTTCAGGTGCAGAATTGTAGAAGGGTAGTGGGCAGTGAGTGCAGGTTCGGCTAAGTGGGCTGGTTCGTGGGCAATCAGGTGTGTGAGCTGTGTGTTGCTGTTTAGGCATGCAGGCTGAGTGAAGGAGGGCTGTTTGGTTTAGGGCGTGAGGCAGGCTTCTTGTGGGCTGACGAGTGGGCTTGCTCGTGGGGCGTTGCTTGTTGAGTGAATGTGCCAAGTGCGGCTGTGGGGGCTGTGTTTGGCGTGCAGTGAAGGGGGAATTCGCAGGGCAGTCCACAGCTGTGAAGTAGGGTTGATGCGCTGGTGTTGGAGGGTGGTGAAGAGGTGTTTGTGGCGTGAATTAGAGAGGCTTTTATGAAGGCTAAGGGAGTGTGAGGCAAGGTGAGGGGCTGTGAGGTGGCAAGTTTTGTGAATGGCGGCAGGCTGTGTGTGTGTGAGTTGTGAGCAAGGTATATGGTTTGCGGCAAGGTTACGTAGCAATGTGTTTAGGCAGGGGGGCGTGCCATCATGGGCGTGAAGGGCATGTGGTGATAAAGCTATGAGGACGTGTGGAAGCTGGGTGGCAGCGTGGGGCGTGGCTTGGATTGTGAAGGTCTGGGTGATGGCTATGTGTGATGTTCACGTAAAAGGGGGTGTAGCTGCATGAGTGGGTTGGTGAGTGTGTGGGGTACGTGGTTGTTTAATGGGTGTAATAGGCTACTTTGAGTGATTGGCGTGAGCTGATCTGTCTGATGAGTTGCTCTCGGCTGATGGCAGTGCTTTTTCGTTGATTTGTTTTTGGTCAAAGGGGCAGCTTTATTTGTTTGTTTATTTGGTCGGATGAAGGTGGCAGATGGCGATTAGTGAAGCTTATGGCAGTGTGTGCGTGGGGTTCAGTTTAGGGTTTACAGGGCTGTGTGAGTGGAGAGAGTCCAGAGAGAGAGAAAGAGAGAGCGAGGCTGTCTGGGGAAGATGATCCGCTGGTGAGGGGCCACTTTTAGGGTTTATATGTTTGAGAGAGAAGAGAGATGCCCGGCGTGTGGTGACCTAGGGTTTCATTTGTTGTGTTGAGGAGAGGCCAAGTGAGAGAGTCGATTAGGGTTTTTTATTTTTCTGTTTTTGTTGGCTTTTTTCCGTGAATGAGAGTTGGTATCTGTGTATTGTGACGTGAGTGGGAGGAAGATGAGGGTGATGAATCTACGATTTTTTGTTTGCTTTGTTGGTCACTGCCGTGTGTGGTCCTCTCTCTAGGGTTTAGTTTAGTGTTATATTATATAGTTATCAATTAGGGTTTGCATGGTTTGTTAATAAGGAAATAAATCAATTTAATTAGGTGTATTTTAATTTGATTATTTTAGGCAAGAGATAATTGTAATTTGGGTAGGAATTTCTTAATTTGGTGAGTGTTTTAATTAAATTAGGAATTATTTTCTTTTGATTGATTTTAATTTGGAAGTGAATTATTTAATTTTGGTATTTGATTTTTGATTTTATTTGATTTAATTTTAATTGCAATTAATTTTAATTTATTAATTTAATTGGTTTGTAATTTAGATTTAACATTTAATTCAATTAATTGATTATTTAATTTCAATTTAGTTTATATTTGTGAGTTAATTAATTTTAATTTGTGAATTTAATTTAAAATTTGTGACATATATTTTAAATGTTTTAATTATTTTGATTTGTGACATATATTAATTATTTCTTTGGATGTGATTTAATGGGCTTGGGCTAAGGTTAAGTTTTAAAACAGAGATCCAACAGCGAACCCGAAGCTAAACACGTGAACTAAATCCGACAAAACCGTCAATTCTTGACTCTTCCCTTCCGACGTCCGTTTCCCGCGACTTTCGCGACTTAAAAGGTAGTTGTCTCCAAATAAGACTCATCATCGGGTTTCACATGAAAAAATGCAATGCCTACAGTCATTTCATTCTGTTGAACGCAGTTCTGAACCTTTAGAACTTGTACACACTGACGTGTGTGACATGAATATTGTGCAAACAAGAGGCGGTAAAAAGTACTTTGTCACTTTTATCGATGACAGCACAAGATTCTGCTATGTATACTTGCTGAGAAGCAAAGCTGAGGCTATTGAGAGCTTTGTACACTATAAGAGCGAAGTTGAAAATCAACTTGGCAAGAAAATCAAAAGAATCAGGAGTGATAGAGGCGGTGAATACGTTTCACCATTCGGTGAATATTGTTCTGTGCACGGAATTATTCACGAAACCACTGCTCCTTATTCTCCTCAACAGAACGGAATTACGGAGCGCAAAAACCGAACGTTGAAGGAAATGATGAACGCCATGTTGACGAGTTCGGGTTTACCCCAGAACTTGTGGGGGGAAGCCTTGCTTTCCGCGAACTACGTTCTAAACAAACTTCCTCACAGAAGGTTGGACAAGACACCATATGAGTTGTGGAAAGGTTTCGTACCTTCCTACAAATACCTAAAAGTGTGGGGGTGTCTTGCCAAAGTAATGGTTCCTAAACCTAAGAAGGTTAGAATATGACCCAAAACTGTTGATTGTATATTCATTGGATATGCTCGCAACAGTAGTGCGTATCGATTCTTGGTACACAAGTCGGAGATTCCTGACATCAATCCGAACATGATAATTGAGTCAAGGAATGCGACATTTTTTGAAGAGACGTTTCCTTATAAGGAAAGACAGATAACCGAGTCTCTCAAAAGGAAAATTGATACTGTCAATGACAGTGATCAGACTGACCAAAGATCAGATCAACGTGTAAATATTGAGACAATCGAACCTAGACGTAGCAAAAGAGCTAAAATGTCTAAGTCGTTTGGTCCCAATTTTCTGACATACTTGTTAGAAAATGAGCCTCAAAGTTATAAAGAAGCTATGTCTTCTCCGGAGGCACCTCTTTGGAAAGAGGCTATTAACAGTGAGATTGATTCAATCCTACGGAACCATACTTGGGAGTTAGTTGATCTTCCACCAAGTTGTAAGCCGCTGGGCTAAAAATGGATATTTAAAAGGAAGATGAAAACGGATGGATCAATAGATAAGTATAAGGCGAGACTTGTCATAAAAGGTTATAGACAAAAGGAATGTCTTGATTACTTTGACACCTATTCACCGGTGACCCGTGTCACATCGATAAGAATGCTCATAGCCATAACAGCTATATTTGGTCTTGAAATACATCAAATGGATGTAAAGACGGCATTCTTGAATGGTGAATTGGATGAAGAGATTTACATGGAACAACCAGAAGGGTTTAGTGTTCCTGGACAAGAACAGAAGGTGTGCAAACTTGTAAAATCCTTGTACGGATTAAAACAAGCGCCAAAACAATGGCATGAGAAATTTGACAAAGAGATGTTGTCAAGTGGGTTTAAAACCAATGAGTGTGATAAGTGTGTATACACCAAATCAACTCAAAAAGGATATGTCATTGTGTGTCTCTATGTAGACGATATGCTGATAATTGGTAGTAATCATGAAATGATTCAGTCTACCAAACACGTGTTATCCAGCAGATTTGATATGAAAGATTTGGGAGTAGCTGATGTGATCCTAGGAATTAAGATTTTTAGGACATCAGACAGATATATATTATCTCAGACTCATTATGTTGAGAAGATACTTGATAAATATATCAAAGGGGATCTAAATGTGGCAAGAACCCATGTGGACTTAACTCTTCATCTATCAAAGAATATTGGTTCAAGCGTATCGCAATTAGAGTATTCGAGAATCATCGGAAGCCTGATGTATCTCACGAATTGCACACGACCTGATATCGTTCAATCTGTGAATCGGCTTAGCAGATATATGAGCAATCCAGGACATAACCACTGGAAAGCTATTGTAAGAGTTTTGAGGTATCTGAGAGAAACTTCAAAATATGGGTTACATTACGAGAGATATCCTGCTGTATTAGAGGGATATAGCGATGCTAACTGGATATCTGATACAGTGGATTCCAAATCCACGAGTGGATTTATTTTCACACTTGGTAATGCAGCCGTGTCATGGAAATCCTCGAGGCAAACATGTATTGCTCGGTCTACTATGGAATCAGAGTTCATAGCATTAGACAAAACAGCGGAAGAAGCAGAATGGCTTAGAAACTTCCTGGAGGATATTCCTAGTTGGCCTAAACCGGTGCCATCGATTAGCATACATTGTGATAGCCAATCGGCTATTGGGAGAGCCCAAAATACAATGTATAATGGTAAGTCTCGACATATACGTCGGAGACATAATACCATACGTCAACTGCTCTCAAGTGGCATAATAACGATCGATTATGTTAAGTCAAAGGAAAACCTAGCGGATCCACTAACTAAAGGTTTACCTCGAGAGCAAGTTGAGAAGTCATCGAGGGGAATGGGCTTGAAGCCTATAAATTAAGAATTGTCACTGTGGAAACCCAACCTAGCTGACTGGAGATCCCAAGATCTAGGTTCAAAATGGACAACTGAAACTTTGTACAATTCAAAACAAGCACTGAAGAGTTTTGTACTCTTTCCCATTCCGATAATGACGCAGAGTGCTGTCTGTCAAGGTTAGGATAAACTAAGGCTTTTAATGATCACTATATTATGAGATGAGTCATAATGGGGGTAAAGGCAGATTACCTCTTCATAATAGATCACCTATTTCAAGTAAGAAGTGAGGCCGCTTCCATGGGATTTTACAGGCTGACTTCCCTAAAGTACTTGATGAATCCAGGACCAACGTTCATGGCCGAAATGAACACAACCGTAGAACGGGAAATGGTCGAAGTGAAGCTGTGTGTTGGCAATTGTCTTAATTTACACCAACGGCGGAACAGTTCAAGACTATGGGTCACTGGTTCGCCAAGTAAATCCGATTGTCATTCACTAGGAAATGTTCAAGGCGAAAGCTACCTATTTCGATGCAGCTTTATTTCACGGAAACTCTCTCAAGTGTCTGCATTGATATTTAGAAAATTGTGGGGGATTGTAGTAAATTTCCTAAATATATGAAAATATGCATGCAAATACATATATGAATATGACTTTTAGAGTTGAAAGGTCTCCTTGGAGAGTCATGACTCCTAAAATGGTGTATACTTAAATATAAGGGTACATTTAGAAGGCAACCCTTCATGTCTATAAATAAAGGCATAATGATCTCTTTTTTTTTTTTATGATTTAAAAAAGATATACATTTCTTAGAAAGTCTTAGTTCCTTCCAAATTGAGAGAGTTTCACCATTTTGTCCAAGTTCGTGTTCTTGGTTCAAGGAGTGCCCCTAAATCAAGAAGTTGCCAAGAATCCTGGGAGAACGTTAGCCACGAGATCCGTAGCGCACCGAGGCGGGGCTAATAAGTTCTTAAGGACAGAGTTATTACTCGGCTTGGTATTATTTTCTTCTTCATTCACACATTAATTTCAGGTTTGTCTAAAATCTTTAATTTATGTAATGTATACATCATGATTGTTGTTGATTATTGATCTTTTATGAATTATGCATGTTTTAGTATTAGCAACACAACCCACCAACAGCAAATTCATTCAGGATAAATAAAATCAAACAAAATTTGTAGAAAGCAAACCTAGAAATTCAACCAAGAACATGTTAAAGAAAACGTTATTTTCTATTAAGAACAAGAATTGTAAAAAGAGTTGTTATTAGATGTTTTGATCTGGAGATGAAGTATATATTTATAATATTCCAAACAACACATACACGTCTTTTGGTTTAAGGACATATCCTTTGATTTATCAGTTTTTAGTTTAAACAGTACTAAAATTTAAAAAGGAAATTAATTTCGAAATTAATTTAAAATTAAAATTCAAAAGATTATTTAAATTTCAAAAATCCAAGTGCAAGCCCAAAGTGCCAATATTTGACTTTTAAATATTTCATTTGAAATATTTATATCTCCCTCCATAATTTGTCAATAACTGCCCTCTATAATTTTGCCTACACTAATTTCAAAAATCCTTGGTGTGGTAACTCTTATAAACTCTTTCAATTCTTTATATCTTTCCTATGTAGGATATGAAGTACCACTTCATATATCACTAACTATTTTTTTTTTTTTGGAAACGTTGGAAACCCCGCCACCAAACCACCCATTCTGGGCCGCAGCGCGGGTAAAACCACCGGCTGTCCCAGGCTCTTACAAGAAGTGCACCCCCTGGATTCGAACCTATAACCTCAAGGTGAGATCCTGGACCTTACACCACCAAGCCACACCCATTGGGGACTATCACTAACTATTCACCATAAGAAAACAGCTATTTACCGATCGATTATTCGGTCGCTAAATAATATATTTTGATCGAAATGATATATTACTGATCGATTACCGACCACAATATTATGTTGGTAAATATTTCATCGGTACCAAAATACTGATTAAATATATTTCCATCGGTAATTTACTAACCGATTACCGACCAAATAAATTTATTGTCAGTAAAATTTACCGACGGAAAACGAGAAATAATCAATTGTTAAATAAATGAATAACGGTCGGTAATTTCTTGAATTTACCTACTGTATAGTATCATTGGTAAGTTTTACATATTGTAATATAATTACCGACCGACTTACCTATTGTATAGTATCATTGGTAAGTTTTACATATTGTAATATAATTACCGACCAAATAGTCGGTCGGTAATTATATTATATTTTTTTGATTTTTTTTAATTATATTATATATTTTTTTCAATTAAAATTTGATATTATAAATAAATAATTAAAAATAAGTTTATAAAAAAATGTTATATAATAATAAACGTAAAATAATAATGTTACATTAATGTATTGTATTACATTAAATAAAATGTATTACATACTAGGAGGGGGAGGAGGATGAGGACCATCAGGAGACAACTGCATCTACAACTGCATCAATTGAAGAGCTAGTTGAACCTACTCATGTATTTATTATTGTATTTGCTTCTGTTGCTTCCGTATTTGCTCATGTATTTGCTCCTGCTGTTGCACCATTTGGTGATATGGATTTATGGCTTATGTTTCCACCATCGTTGACGTGATGTATGTGAACCATTCGGACGCACTGTATACAAGAGTTTTCCCATGTCAATCTCATACACAAAAATCTGAAACAAATCTCTTTTTCACCCGATGTAACTTAACTTCCTCAATTTCTCTAAACTTCCGAATATGACACATTTTGTAAGGACACGTTATCTTACTGCCTTACATATATGCTAACTGACCATTAGCATATTCAATAAATTATAATATCTCGTTCACAAAATCCAAATTAAGTGTGTCATCATTGTTAAGACTCACATACATTCATCCTCTATTTGAATTAATTTCTGTTAATATATGCCGTACCATTCTTGTTCTTCATGCAGCCCTTGATTTCTTTTATGTTTATGTTCATAAGAGTTTGATTATCATCAAGATTGTGACAGCTTAGATAATGTAAATTTAACCAGTGGGGCTTTTAGATGGAATTTCTAACAAACAGTTTTAAGGGAGAACTTTTAGATCCCTAACGTTTCTCACTTTTATTTTATATATATATATATATAAAAGTGGAAAAATACTTTTTTTTGTTAGTTCTTTTACTATTATTATCATCTTATTATTAATTAGGGATGACGATTATCCAATTGGATATGAATAATTGATATCTATCTCAAAATCCATATATATTCAAGATGGATAAATCCATATCTATATCCCCCTTTAAATATTAGATATGGATATGGATTTTATCCACACAGATATGGATATTCATGGATATATATAAATATTAAATTTCTACCATTTACTTGAATATAAAATATTAAAATTGAATTACTTATTAATTATACTAGCAGATAACCAGCGCGATGCGCAGCTCGTTTTATTAGAGGCAAATATAATATATATCAAATGTAAAAAAATAAAATTAATTAATATTGTACATTTAATTAAAGTTGTCCAGGCAATGTAATTTCTTTAACATTCTTTCAAATATATGTGACTTGTAACTTATTCCATTTTATAACTTTTTATTGCTAGAGAATAAATCTCTTAGTGCAAACACTTTTATAGTTAACTTAATATAACTTATAACTTTTAAACTTCTACTAATAAATAAATGAGAGTTAATGAAAAATGTGAAAAATTAAATATTAATAACTCATTTGAAATAAATACACATATAATTAACAAACTTTTAATCATTAATAAAATAAGAAAAACGAAGAGTTTGGAAGAGTTGGGAAAATGAAAGGTTTGAGATTTAAGAATATGAAAAGCTGAAACATTAATAACTCATTTGAAATGATATGTATTTAATTAACGTATTTCCAATAATTAATAATTTTGAAAAATGAAAAGTTTAGAGGATTTGAGAAAATATAATATTAGTGGTGAAAGAATGTAACAAGTTATACATTAATAATTTATTTTAAATATTAATAATTCATTTTAGATATTAATGATTCACACGTGTACGTGGACAACCTAAAAGATGAAAATGCCTATGTGGACACCTAAAAATGAAGTAATTTCCCAGCTTTTATATAGTATTAGATTAATGCTAAATAGTTTTTCATTATAATAAAAAAATTAACTAATAAATTATTAATATTTTAATTAATTAATTAGTGTTAAATATAATGCGGCCAATTTAGGCATCGAGTCCGGCCTAGTCTTGGCACCGAGGTAAGCTCGGTCTTGGCATCCGCCTAGCCTGGCCCAGTTATTGGCACCAAGCTTGGCAAGACCCGACACCAGCCTGGGTTTGAGTCCAAGCCCGACACCGAGCCAGAACACCTTCTTCGCACCGGCCATGATTTGAAACCTAGCTTGGCCCGAACACCTTCTTCGCACCAGCCATGATTTGAACACCCTAAACCCTAACGGGTCCTAGCACCGGCCCGACCTAGGTGCCGACAGGACGATAGACCGGGTTTGGATACCATGCCAGATCAGGTCCCGACATGAGTCCCGAGATCGGCCCGGCCTAGGTCCAGGCATCGGCCTAACCCAAGTGTCGATAGGATCGGGTCAGCACCGAGCCAAACTAGGTCCCAACACCGACCATGCCCGAATGCCGACGAGATTGGGTCCCGACATCGGGTCAGATCGGGTCCTGGCACCGGCTCGGCCCAGGTGCCGAAAAGACAGAGTCCCGGCACCAGCCTATACTCAAACCGGTTCGGACATCGACCCGATCCAGGTTCTGAAAAGATCAGGTCCCGACACCTGGCCGGACAGGGTCCCAGTAGATTTCCAAACCGAGTCCTAACATCAGGCCGAATAAGATCCTAACACCAGGCTAGACAGATTCCCTAATCGTCTCGACCCCAGATCGGACTAAAACCCGGCACTTGACACTGGTAGATGCTGAATCGGGTCCCGACACCGGCCGACCAGAGTGCTGACAGGACTGGGTCCCGGCACCGGCCATGCTCGGGGGTCGACAAGACTGGGTCCTGACACTGAACCAGATCGAGTGCCAGCAACACCCAGTAGGACGAGGTCCCAGCACCGGGCTGGAGAAGGTCCCTGCACCGGCCCGTCCCAGATTCCATTAGGACCGGGTCCCGACACCAAGCCTGACATGACTCATCATATTTATATTTATAGTTATATTATAAAAATATTTTTAAATGACATTTTGTATTTCTATACTTTTACTTAGATATTGGATTTTTTTTTTTTTTAAAAAAAATTAATATTCTTATCCATCCATTATCCACCCAATATCCAATTGGATATTTAAAAAATTATTCATCTCTATATCCAATAAATATTGGATAGATATTATCCAAACCCAATTGAATGGATAATTGAATATCCAATAGATATTGATATTTTTGCAATCCCTATAATATTAGTCTAAAATGATGTATTTGTCGAAAAATAAGATGAGTTTCAAATATTAGAAACAACTTGTATCCTTCAATAATAAAGTTCAAATATTAAAATTATAAGGGTTACTGACCCAAAACTCGTTACAAGGGTTAAATAGAAAGCTTAAGGAAATCAGACATTTTTTTTGGTAACATCTGAGATCCGAACAATTAAGTCTGTAGGGGTGTCTTAACATTTAGTACCCTAAAGTCAACTGGTTTGGGAGTCACTGACCCAAAGTTTCTTACAAGGGTTAAAGATGTATTATTATTTAATATATATATATATATATATATATTATATATATATATATATATATATATATATATATATATATTTGTATTCAAATAAATTATCATTGCCAAAGGTGTGAATTCTGATATAACTTTAGGACAAAAATATTACTCTCTTTTCAACAAGACTTGTGATTATTGTGGCCACAATGAATTAATTGATACTTTGTTTTATGTGTGTATGGAGGAATGGTAAAAAATACAGAAGAATTTTCTTATTTGATTATTTAGAAAGAAAGAAAACAATTATCGACTTGGATACTAGAGACTGGTAATAAGCTGGTTCGGGGTGTAATGGACACTAAAAAATGTACATTTAATAAAGAGAAAGTAATTATTTTACATTTATAGTTTCATTAATCCCCTTAATTTATCACATTTGTGATATAATAATTAAATTTATGTTTTTAAATATTTTTATTGTGATTTTTATTTCTTATGTAGGTGAAATAATTTGGATGGATAACTACAAAAATGGACTTGACATTTGGATTTTGGAGGCCATAAACTTAAAAAGGCGTTCTAAAAGTGTACGATTTCGGAAATTCCAACTTTGCTCAATTTTCATATTTTGGACATAAATTTTCACTCCAATATCGGATGAAGGTGATTCTAGTTTCAAATGAAAGAAGACTCAAATATCTACAACTCTACTGTTTTTAAGATTTTCTAGTTCTGAAATTTTCAAGGCCGAAATTGGTGAAAAAATAAAAATGTGTTATATTTAATTATTAAAGACATAAACATAAACAAAAACAAAAATGAAAATGAGAAGGTGGGGAATGACAAATTGTCAAATCCCACCAATTATGCTAATTTGCAAATTGCTTGGGAGGGTGTCGAGCCCTCTACTATAAATAGAGGTGCTCAACACCTTAGAAAATCAGTATGAGAGTCCATAGTTTTCTCTGAAAATTTATGAAATTTCAGCTCTTGTGTGTTTTATTTTTTTAAGCTTTGTTGTAATTTCTTTTTCTTTCAATAATAAAATTATGTGTGTTTTTATTCAAATTATGAGTAGTTAATTTCATCATGCTGGGGTAAAGGGTGAAACTTTTAATATGAGAATATAGATTAATCTTACTTATATTATAATATATGAATTGTAATCTAAAGACTATTATTTAATTTAAATCTGGATTAATTATTGACAAACTTTGTTACCGCTTATATGAATGGTTTTATTTATTTGACATAATTGAGTACCTAACTTGATTTGTTATAGACAAATGTTATCACCGCTTTTGTGGCTGGTTTTATATGTTTTGACATAATTAATTCCTGAAATAATTAATTGGGTAATAATGACAATTTATATATTATAAAAAGTAAGATTTCTAAATTTGAAATATTAAAAGTAGATCTCATAGCCCCATCATTTTATTTTATTATTGCAGTCAAATTTAAAAATTGTCAACCATTTCAAATAATTCAGTCTTTTTATTTTCACTCAAATTATTATTTTATTTTACTAAATCTATTCATTGTGGATCGACTCCGAACTTACCAGATTATTTTATTACTTTGACACTCTTATACTTGTGAGTAAAGAACCATTTTTTAAGTGTGTCATTGACGTTGTATTATAATTCTTGTTCCCATTATGATGTTAAGATGATTTCTTGAATCCTTTATTTTCTGGGAAACAATTAGCCAATACCTCACGCAAAGGTGGGACATTCATATTTCTTGCTTGTACCGATGTTCATTCACATCTGCTATGGGAAAATTTCTAAATATTATGGTACTAGCATATCAATCATGTAATAATTTAATAATATTTTATCACACGTATTAAAATATTAAAAATCTATCGAATAAATAATAGTTATATTTAATATAACTACACATGACATACGCTTATTAGTTTGAATTATTCATGTCATCATATTTCCATTATATCAAAAAATTATTCATGTTATAGTATTTATAGAAATTGTTGACTATTCTCTAAAATATAAAAAATACAACTCAAATTATTGAGTTGTATGCACATTAGTTACTTCAGTCACTTTATCAACTCTCTGTCATATCAATATTTTAGGATATACACCTGAAAACGTCATGTCATTTTTGTAAATAATGTGACTGAGGGTCAACTATGTGACTGAAGTCATAAATGTGATTGAGGGTGAGTGATGTCACAATTGTGACTATGGTCAATGTGATTAAGGATCGGTAATATGACTAAGGTAACTAATATAACTAAAGGTAAACAATGTAATTGAATCACATATAACACAATTTTCAGTGTCCAATGTGATTGAGATAAAACTGTAACTATGACGGAGATTAATATGAAGTATGTGCAATGCAACAATTTTATGGTTAATTTCGACAAGTGGGAAAAGAATTAAGCACACACCAATTTGCATGCGCGTGAAATGTGCGGTTTTTAAATTTTTTTTTTTTCTTTTGGTTACTTTTTTTTGGAATTGTTGTAAACCTCGCTATCAAACCACCTCTTCCGGACTTAAGCGAAATAGGTAAAACTTTCAGCTATCCTAGGCTCTTACAAGAAACGCATTCCCTAAATTCGAATCCAGGACCGACCTCAAGGTGAGATCCTGAACTCTACACCATCAAGTCGCATCCCTTGAGGACTTCTTTTGATTACACTCTAATCTTTTTTGGTAAATTTATTATCTTACAACTAAATGCCAATTTTTAAGTTTGATTAGAGCTAAATAAGAAAGATTATTTAGTACTTGGTTTTTTTAATAAAAGCCTCACAAATTCATACTACCAAGAGGAAATATCGAAGAAAATAACATGGAAGTAATTGAAGATAGAAACAAATTAGCTGTATGAATCGTTGACCATGATTTTGAATGCGCTCTCACTCTCTTAAATACAAGGTAGTGAAGGCCACCACAACCAAATTCTCATCATCCCTCTTCCTTCCTTTGCTGCAAGTACAGGTCAGTCTTTCTCTCTGAAACATGCACACTATCAGTCTATTACCACTACAAGAATTAGACCATTTAGCGTCGAATTGTTTCGACGCCATAAGTGACGATTTCGACGCAAATGATATTTAGCGTCGAAAAAATTAGACGCAAAAAATGGACGATAAAATGTCGACGAAAACCACTTGTAGCGTCGAAATAATTAAATGCGACGCTAAAAAACAGTATTCTGCGTCCAATTTATTTCGACGCTAAAAGTAAAATTTTCGACGCTATATTGTATATTTGGCGACGAAATATATCGACGCAAAAATTCAAACTTTTAGCGTCGAAACCGTTCGACGCTAAAGTATATTAAAAAAGTATTATATGTAAGCTTATAGCGACCATGTTTTTTACTATTAGCGTCGATATTTGTCGACGCTAAAAGTCACCTTTAGCGTCGAAACTAGCTTATAGCGACCATATTTTTTACTAGTAGCGTCGATATTTGTCGACGCTAAAAGTCACCTTTAGCGTCGAAACTAGTCGACGCTAACATATATTTAAAAAGAAATATATGTACGCTTACAGCGGCCATTTTGTATACTATTAGCGTCGAAATATTCGACGCTAAAAGTAAATAATTTATTTTTTAAAAAATTAGTAATTTACTTATTTTTTGGTCTAAAAATATTAATTTAGTTGAAAAAAAAATGTAATTAATGACGAAATATTATATTGAAATTTGTTTTAGAAAAAAGAAATATTATATTAAATCTATTTCTTCAAAATGTTTATACAAAACTAAATATAAAATTAATTGCTACTGTGATGGGGGGACGCTCGAGCCCGATGCACCATGACTCATTGAGGCCTCGAACATCTGACGGAAAGCCAGCAGTTGCTGTTCCAACTGCTCCATCTTCTTCTCGTGGTCCACCGTGACTTGTTGTAGCTTCTCCTTAGTCTGTTGCAGCTCGTCTCGGGTGCTGGCTAACTCGTCTCGAAGAGATACATTGTCCGAATTACCACTATTGCGTGCAGATGACGTTGGCTTCTTACGAGTGCCAAGACCAACGTTGTAAGCTGTCTGATTCTTGAAAACCAATTGCGACAGCTGCTCATCTGGTATGGGGTCGGTCCCTGTCTCCTGAGTTTGATGTTGGAGTTCCATCATTTCGTTCTGTTTCAAAAAATAAGTTAATATTAGAATTTGAGAAAAAAATTTAACATATATAATATTAATTATTTTATTTTTAAAAACTGAAACTACATAGCAGCGTTCGGCTTCTTCATTTATCCATTTATTCTTGTCATTGTAATGCGTCACACGGAAAAAATCTGGAAATGATTGCACCTCACATGTGCTACTCTGTTATAAACATAAAATAAGTTCTGAGTTCAGTATTCGAAGAGTTATGAGTTCTTGAGTTACTTGTTAGATGTTAAATTTAGAGTTTAGAACGACTTAAAAACTTGTTGTATTGAGATTTTATTATAAAAAAATCGAGATTTCGAGAATATCCTAGTGAATATCACGAGAAATTATTTATTACTCGTTCTAGGCCACGAGAGTGGCCGTAGATTAGTGAAATTCACTTAAGGCTCTATAATGAATACAACCTGTAAGGCTCAGTAGATGCTTGCGTCTTCTTAAGCTGTGGGGTTGAAAAATATCTATGTTAAACATACTTATATGTTATGTATAGATGCACATATTTTCATTATGAAAAAATGAAATTAATGTAATCTTGTTCTCGCAAAATATCTCCCGCAGTTTCTTAACCAGAAGCCCGACGGCCTGCCGCCTGTCCTTTTCAAAATTCATTTACTTTTATTTATGTGATTGTCTGTCGTCTTTTAGATTCACTCTTTTGGCTTTCTGTTAATTCAACTTGTACACTCTTGCAAAATATTATTATTCCCCCCCTTGAGATCATCTTTTTCTGTATGTTTAATTTGCAAGAAACTTTGATTCCTTGAAGATTGATTTTCCTCTTCTTTTTTTTTTTAAAAAAAGAATTATAGTCGAATAAAGGGACTAATACAAATAAACTTGCAAAAAACACCCATAATTTCTATTAATTAAATAGGAACACGGTAGTTGATGCATCTATTTTCTCATTGAATGGCTGATAACGAAACATTTGGTTCCTTTGAAAAGTAAACATGTTATGGGTCACTGTTATTTGTCTCCTTTTAAAAGTAATTCATTTAATAATAATAATTCATTTAGGCTCTGTTTGGTTGGGGGGTTTTGGAGGGGAGGGGAGGGGAGGGGAGGGATTATTTTAAATAATGGTTGTTTGGTTCAATTTTTTGGAGGGGAGGGGAGGGGAGCAAAATCCCTCCTAAGCCAATTTTTGCTCCCCTCCAAAAGTGGGGGGGTTTTGGAGGGGAGAGAAAATGAGCAATTAAATATTAAATGCATTGACTAAATTATCCCTACTTATACATTAAAATCCAAAATTATCTTAATTACAAATCTCTCTTATATTTGCTTCACCATTCAATTCTTTTTATTCTCTTATCTTATATTTGTTTTAATTTTATTTTTAATAACACGTATTATGTAGAGCTTTTAATTTTAATTTTATTATTTGTTTAATTCAAAGATATATAAGCTTATATTATTTTAAATTTATTTATAAAATGCTATAAGGATAAAATAGTAAATAGTTTTAAAATCTATCTCCTTTCTTCTTTAACCAAACATATATTTAATTAAAAACTCTCACATCCCCTCCCCTCCCCTCTTTTGAACCAAACATATATTTAATTAAAATACCTCCCCTCCCCTCCCCTCCCCTTCCCTCCCCTCCATTAAAATCCCTCCCCTCCCCTCCCCTCCGTTGAACCAAACAGTCCCTTAATAAATTTTTTTCTCGTTACATCAAGGTTTTTCCCGAAAGGTAAAAAAAAAACATTTGCATGTTGTTGAATTTCATTTGATGAGAGGCTCTTTCCAAATCATTTTCCACATGTATGGACAAATATGCGACTTCATATTTTTTGGTACACAAAAATGTTAGCAAGAACAGTAAGAAGAATCCAAAACTGATGATTTTTAAATTTTTGTATCATTCAAATCATCTACAGAGTTTTGATTTTGATGCAGGAAATTTTCTGTAAAAGAGAGAATATACTATTAACAGAAGCTACAGATTTTAGCTAGCTAGCCATGGCTGGAGATCAATTGACTGTGCTTAATGCACTTGATGTAGCAAAGACTCAACTGTACCATTTCACAGCAATTGTAATTGCTGGAATGGGATTCTTCACAGATGCATACGATTTGTTTTGCATCTCCTTGGTCACCAAGCTACTGGGTCGCATCTACTACCACGTGGACGGTCACCCAAAGCCAGGGACACTGCCTCCCAACGTGTCAGCTGCTGTAAACGGCGTCGCCTTGTGTGGCACTTTAGCCGGCCAGCTCTTCTTCGGATGGCTTGGTGACAAATTAGGTCGCAAAAAAGTTTACGGGATAACCTTAATCCTCATGGTCATAAGCTCAATAGCTTCAGGCCTTTCCTTCGGAAAATCCGCAAAGGGTGTCATGACAACCCTTTGCTTCTTCAGGTTTTGGCTTGGATTTGGCATCGGAGGTGACTATCCGCTATCGGCTACTATCATGTCCGAATACGCAAACAAGAGGACTCGTGGTGCTTTCATTGCTGCAGTCTTCGCAATGCAAGGATTTGGGATTTTAGGCGGTGGGATTGTGGCTCTAATTGTTTCATCAGCGTTTGATCACAAATTCAAGGCCCCTCCGTACTCAGTTGATCCTATCGCCTCAACTGCGCCAGAAGCTGACTACGTATGGCGAATTGTCTTGATGGTTGGTGCTCTCCCCGCTGCTCTAACTTACTACTGGCGTATGAGGATGCCTGAAACTGCTCGTTACACTGCTCTCATAGCCAAGAACGCGAAACAAGCCGCCGCGGATATGTCAAAGGTCTTGCAAGTGGAGCTTCAAGCTGAGGAGGACAAGGTAGCAACTTTAGCTCAACGGGATAGCAACTCCTTTGGATTATTCTCTAAGGAATTTGTCAAACGCCATGGCCTTCACTTGTTCGGAACCACATCCACTTGGTTCTTACTAGACATTGCATTTTACAGTCAAAATCTTTTCCAAAAAGATATCTTCAGTGCAATCGGATGGATTCCTCCGGCAGCTTCAATGAATGCTATTCATGAAGTGTACAAGATTGCTAGGGCACAAACACTTATAGCACTATGCAGTACAGTTCCCGGGTATTGGTTCACAGTCGCTCTGATCGATTACATGGGGCGTTTTGCCATTCAAATGATGGGCTTCTTCTTCATGACAGTCTTTATGTTTGCTCTCGCCATCCCTTATCATCACTGGACATTGAAGCCTAACAGAATCGGATTCGTCATTATGTACTCATTAACATTCTTCTTTGCCAATTTTGGACCAAATGCCACAACATTTGTCGTGCCTGCGGAGATTTTCCCGGCAAGATTGAGATCAACATGCCACGGAATATCAGCCGCGGCTGGTAAGGCGGGTGCTATAGTTGGTGCATTCGGTTTCCTCTACGCTGCTCAAAGCAAAGACCCTAAGAAGAGAGATGCCGGTTACCCGGCTGGCATTGGAGTCAAGAACTCGCTAATCATGCTTGGTGTTGTCAATTTTGTTGGTATGATTTGTACTTTGTTTGTGCCAGAATCAAAGGGGAAATCGCTTGAGGAGTTGTCCGGTGAGAACGATGATAACGGCGGCGAGACAGACAAGGCGGAGACTGGTACTGCTAGAACTGTTCCGGTGTGATTTATAAATGTTCACGAGTAAAATATAATAATTTTTTACTTCTAAGAGACGCAATAATGTAGATATTTTCTCTTTGAGATTGTGTGTTCTGAAGTTGTGATTCCAGTATAATTTAAATATACATGTATTAATAATTTTCTTCGTCTTTACTTTTTAAGGTCACTAAGTAGTTAGTTTATGGCTCAATTTTTATGAATGCTTTTGTACTGAATTTTATATATAGTTGCTTTGTTTTGGCTCCAAGTTTCTGTTGAATACTCTGAATTTTGTTTGTTTATTGCTTTGAGGCAAAGGCAGTTCAACCCTTAGGCAGCTTATAGTTGCTCTCGCCCCTAAAATTAAGGCCTAATCTTAAGTAATCTCGTGTCACTATACGGTAAAAAGCATAATAATAAAATCACAACTTTAACAGTGAAATAGAATTAGCTAGGTCTCCAAGTTTCGTAATTTCCTTGCATAATTTTGTGCAAAAAGGGTAAAACCCACCTTCAAAAACTGTCCAACATTGATAAATATTTTCTCCATAGCTACAAAATTGATAAATATGTGAGCTGGCGGACCTTGTTTATATAAATGGGTCCTGTAAATTAAATGTTTTTATCAGTGTTTTTTTGAAGGGCAGTGTCAGTCAACTCTCAAACATGCTTGGACCAGTTAACATGGAATTGCTTGAGCCTTTCTTTGAGGCTCTTGCAAACCAATTGTGTCTTTCTTCTTCATAAGAGGACGAACAAAATAATAGTCTATTGTCCTGAAAACATTTGTAATCTACCCGATTAAAAGCTGTCAGTCATATTTTAAAAAAATTGCCTTTAACATTTGTAAGGAGCTTATAATTGTTTTTTTTTTTTTTTTTTTTTAAAGAAAGAAAGAAAAATGGGTGCTTTCGATGTATATATTTTTTATCTGTTAGATTCAAAAATGATAGATCCACCAAAATTAGCATAAAAAATAGGATACAAATACTAAAAGAGAAGTAAAATTAGACATTTTCTAGTTAATTATTTTTTGTCTTTTTAGTGATTTTGTGTTGATTTTTATGCTATTTTTATGGATGTATCATTGTTCTTTTATACTAATACATGAGTCTTTTTTTTTTATTAAAATCATTAAAAAAATAAAATTACACCACCAATTTATTTTTTTTAAAAACAAAAAATCTTCTTTTTTAATCAATGGAGGCAACATATTTTAAAAACTAATATAAGTCCCCCTAAAATTCAATACCGTCCCTGATTAGTTAACAAGTACTTTGGTAAAATTTTAATTAAAAAAAAAAAATCATTTATACACCAGAAGCACAAGACTTTCTATTTTAATTCATGAATAATAATTTTTATACATGTATTTGCACTAACCCTCTCCTTCATTGTAAGGTATGACACCAAGTAATCTCCCAACCCATTACCATTTAATTTATTTTTAACATCCTATATTATTTGGAAGGGATCTTGAATATGTACTGATAATTCCCTCAAAAAAATTTCATTCACTATTGTTGACGGTGGATTTTGGTCTCAGGGTAATATAGGAATATCACCTCCGAGGGAATCCTCCTTCAACTGTGAATTTGTTTGGTTATGGGGGACCAAAGGCAAATTTAGCGGAAAACAAGAAAATACGCCAATCAGACAAGGTGACTTAACGTGGTTCGGTGGATTTTTGGGAATCCGACCTACGTCCACGGGAAAGAACAGGGTGGTACTCTTTATTACTCAAATACACTTCTCGGGTCTCTTCTTTCGCTCTTACAGATTGGAACTTTACAATTCGAATCTTTCACTCTTGTGATGATTTTCAGATGCCTTCAACTTCTTTTTCTACACTCACTTTACCCTCCTATTTATAATGGTGAAGAAGCCAGATTCCTATTTGTACAAGAATTCCCAATTGGAGATGGTCTCCTTTTCCTATCAGGATTCCTAGTCAAAACTATTCCCTTTTCCCATAAGGATTCCTAATCAAAACTACATTTACTTCCTTTATCCTATTAGGATATTAAGTTATTACTTTACCCCATTAAAGTAGGACAACTTATCCCTTTTCCGCAAGAATAGGATGCTTTATCTTCCTGAGCACGCCTCGTCATGTGCTCGGTCTTCATGAGGTCGGTCATGATAGCCATTTGAACTGAGAATGCTGCTGTCGATCTGATAATGCTCAGTCATCCGATCTCAAGTGCTCGGCCATTTAGTATAAAGTGCTCGGCCTCTTACCGTCAAGTTGTCGGGTCGGCTTTAACGGTCTCGATCAATGGAGTTACCCCTTTTACCCCTGTCGTGTTGTTTAAATAACATAGTGCCCGAAAAACACCATCAACATCTGTCCCCTAGTTCTCGGTAACAACGAGTTTGTGAGTTGATGCCGGGAACTATAAAAAAAGATGGTGTGCTGATCGCCTTGCTGGTGGTCGCTCCAGAAATCACCAAGAAATTGTCTTTGCCATCAACTAAGTCTTCTGTTTCTATCTTCATATCCTCGGTTTATTGGAGATGCTGAATCTATTCAGAATGATTCTCCACCTCAAAGCAAATTGCTTACTTGGGTCGTTCCATCAGGAGATGAAGTTCCTCTTGTTGTCCAAACTAAAAATGACTCCTCCTCTGTAATATCTGTACCAGAGATTTGGGGGTCCTGACCCCTGACTGATCCAATCTCGATTGTGAGGAGAAAATTTTGCCTCTGAGCTAACGATGATGTGCTCGGTGGCATGTGATCCTGTCTCGAGCTGTGAGAGATGCTCGGGCCTGGGGGAACGTTACGTCCCCAGTCCGAAGGACTGACTCGGTGGGACGCAACCCGACCCCGAGCTGAGAACGACACTTGGACCTGAGGGAATGTTACGTCCCCGGTCCGAAGGGCTGACTCGGTGGGACGTACCCCGACCCCGAGTTGTGAAAGGCATTTGGACCTGAGGGAATGTTACGTCCCCAGTCCGAAGGGCTGACTCGGTGGGACGTACCCCGACCCCGAGCTGAGAAAGGCACTTGGACCTGGGGGAATGTTACGTCCCCAGTCCAAAGGCAGACTCGGTGGGACATCGCCCGACCCCGAGCTCTAAGAATCACTTGGTCCTGGGGGAATGTTACGTCCCCAGTCCAAAGGGCAGACTCGGTGGGACATCGCCCGACCCCGAGCTGTAAGAATCACTTGGTCCTGGGGGAATGTTACGTCCCCAGTCCAAAGGGTAGACTCGGTGGGACATCGCCCGACCCCGAGCTGAGAACGACACTTGGACCTGAGGGAATGTTACGTCCCCAGTCCGAAGGGCTGACTCGGTGGGACGTACCCCGACCCCGAGCTGTGAAAGGCACTTGGACCTGAGGGAATGTTACGTCCCCAGTCCGAAGGGCTGACTCGGTGGGACGTACCCCGACCCCGAGCTGAGAAAGGCACTTGGACCTGGGGGAATGTTACGTCCCCAGTCCAAGGCAGACTCGGTGGGACATCGCCCGACCCCGAGCTCTAAAATCACTTGGTCCTGGGGGAATGTTACGTCCCCAGTCCAAGGCAGACTCGGTGGGACATCGCCCGACCCCGAGCTGTAAGAATCACTTGGTCCTGGGGGAATGTTACGTCCCCAGTCCAAAGGGTAGACTCGGTGGGACATCGCCCGACCCCGAGCTGAGAACGACACTTGGACCTGAGGGAATGTTACGTCCCCAGTCCGAAGGGCTGACTCGGTGGGACGTACCCCGACCCCGAGCTGTGAAAGGCACTTGGACCTGAGGGAATGTTACGTCCCCAGTCCGAAGGGCTGACTCGGTGGGACGTACCCCGACCCCGAGCTGTGAAAGGCACTTGGACCTGAGGGAATGTTACGTCCCCAGTCCGAAGGGCAAGCGGCCTCGGCGGAACGAAATCCAGCCCCGAACCGAATAAACAAGTGGCTTTGGCGGAACGAAATCCAGACCCGAGCCGATTAATCCCTGGGACTTATTCAGAAGGGAAGTGAATCAACCTTTGAAGCCCTACCGAATCTGGCATGGGCGTCCCTCTGCCAGACCGGCGAAAAAATAAAAACAAAACCTTTGAAGGTAAAATCAAAAGGTGGGGGTGACTTAGCACTTGTCCCAAAGTAAAACTTTTCACAAGTGTAAACAACAGCACGGATGCCTCGAAACAGCGTCCTGCCCGAGGCCTCCAAAACACAATTCTGAATCTTTCAATTCAGTGTCCCGGCGAACCAGGATTCGGATCAGAAGAGCGTATGAACGGTAAGGGCACATCCTCTACACGTCGGTTCGCTCGGGAGCCTGTGTATTGTATGAGGGCTCCTCCTTACCACGCTGGAGTAGGCACACGCCACAGGGGTATACGCCTCCCCGTGCTGTGCCTCCCGCGGATCCGGATGATGAATGGATCAAAGAGTGTCCGGGATATTAAGGGTATGTTCCTCCTTAGGCCCGGTATCACTGGAGTTAGCAATCGTCACGGGGTGTCATTATCCCCCGTGCTATGCTTTCCCACGGATCCATTACATCGGGCAGGTGAGGATCAGAAGAGTGTTCGACACATTAAGGGCATGTTCCTCCTTATGTTCGGTAACACTGGAGTAAGCAATCGCCACAGGGGTATCATCCCTCCCTGTGCTATGCTTCTCACGGATCTGTTACATCGGGTATGTCCCTGAGGACCCCGAGCTAGAGAGATACTTGGCTCTGGGGGAATGTTCCGTCCCCAGACTAATGAGCATGTCTCGGTGGGACGTAACCCGACCCCGAGCTGAAAGAGGTACTTGGCTCTGGGGGAATGTTCCGTCCCCAGACTAATGAGCATGTCTCGGTGGGACGTAACCCGACCCCGAGCTGAATATGGCCTCGGCGGAACGAAATCCAGCCCCGAGCTGATTAATGAAGGGGCCTCGGCGGAACGCAATCCAGCCCCGAGCCGAAAGACGTACTTGGCTCTGAGGGAGTGTTCTGTCCTCAGACCAACGTGCATGACTCGGTGGGACGTAGCCCGATCCCGAGCCGGATAACTGAATGACCTCGGTGGGGCAAGGTCAAGCCCCGAGCTGCCCAAGTCTTTATTGCTTGGTCGTTTCTTTTTGTATTTAGGTGCTAAGTTTGTCCCCGGTTTTTGAGTAGGTCTTTCTATTTATGTTTTAAGAAAGTGGCCGAGAACCTTCTTTTGAAAGGAGAAAGTTTTATTTATGTTTTTGGGGACAAACTGCCCTCTTTCAGTTGAATTGGCGGCCACATGCCCTTTGTCTGGTCGTCATAACCTCGTGGTCAATGTATTTGTTCAGATACCCGTTTCGTGCTAGATCCTCCATTTGTTCTCGCAGATCTTTACATCCGTCCGTTGCATGTCCTCTGGAGTTGTGGTGTATGCAATAAGCCTTTTGGTTCCTTCTGTCCGGGGGGAACCTCCTTTGGTCGGGTTCCACTAAGAGGCCTTTCCCCTGGATCTCCATGACAATTTGTCCCAGTGGTTTTTTTAGGGGAATGTATGCATCTTCCCTGACCACGTGGTTTACTTGGGTCGGCGCTCTTCTCTCCTGATTGTCCCGGTGCAGTGGCTTGAATTCTTTGTGTTTCGGGGGTGGTCTTCTGGATTCTTTTTCTGTTCGGCGTTGGGCGCCCTCCCTTGTGGTTCTATCCCTGATGTTGTTCCCTTTCCGGGACACTTTCTCTTCGTTCTCTAACGAAACGAACTTCCGGGCCACCTCCAGGGCGGTGGCGTAGTCCGGGGTGTCCTGGATCCTTAGGTAGGTCCAGAGTCTTCCGACCCTCAAGGCTCCTTTCAAGCTTTCCAGGGCTTCAGGGGATTCATACCCTCCGACTTCGAGTACCATATTATGGTACCTTTCAATAAATATCTTCAAAGGTTCATCGTCTCCTTGCTTCATGAGCCGGAGTTCTCCAATCGTCTTTCTGGGGACACAAGCCCCCTTGAAGTGTCGTATGAATGACTTCTTCAGTTGTGTGAAGCTGCTGATGCTTCTTGGGGCTAAGCTCCTGTACCATAGAATGGCTGGTCCGACCAGAGTTAGGGGGAACACTTTGCAGATGGCGTCCCCTGTTACCCCTTGCACCTCCATCAGCAGGGTGAAACTTTCAATGTGGGTTTTAGGGTCGGTATGGCCCTTGTACGGTGTCATGGTCGGCATGTTAAATCTCTTCGGGAATTTCTCCGATTTTATTTCCTCCGTGAGGGGGGACTCATCTTGACGTCCTGGATATCCCCTCTGTTTGCGTTGGGGTATACTCCCCATTTGACCAGCTCCTCCCGTAACCAAGATTTCATATCGCTGTCTCTGGTTCCATGCCGCCCTCTGAGGTTTCTTTTCTTTCTGCTATCTTGGGAGCGGCGTTTCTCAGGGTCGGCGTCGTCCCGCACCTCTTCGGTATGTTCTTTTCCTCTCCTCCGGGTACTGTGAGGGCTATCGTAGGAGGGATCTGGTGATGATTTGTCATCTTCCTCCTCCCATGTGTCCTCGGTTTGGGATCCCTTTGTACTACCACGGATCTCACCCTGTAGGGTTCCCTCCTTTGAGGTCTGTCGTCTTCGCTTGTATCAACAATTCTCTTTCCTTCCGCTATCTCACTCCTTCGCCGGCTAGTCCCGGCCTCGAATTTTCCGTCGCGTGCTCCTTCCATCCTTTCCAACCGGTCTACTATGGTTTTTAGTAGAGTTTGGTTTTCCTCCCTTTCCTTCCTAAGGTTTTCCTCGATCTTTTCCATCCAGTCCGCAGCCGAGCCCCCTGATGATTGTTGGTTTCCGCCTTCCGCCATTTGTCTTATTACGTGAGTTGCTTTTCGTTCAATTCCCCACAGACGGCGCCAACTGTTGACGGTGGATTTTGGTCTCAGGGTAATATAGGAATATCACCTCCGAGGGAATCCTCCTTCAACTGTGAATTTGTTGGTTATGGGGGACCAAAGGCAAATTTAGCGGAAAACAAGAAAATACGCCAATCAGACAAGGTGACTTAACGTGGTTCGGTGGATTTTTGGAATCCGACCTACGTCCACGGAAAGAACAGGGTGGTACTCTTTATTACTCAAATACACTTCTCGGGTCTCTTCTTTCGCTCTTACAGATTGGAACTTTACAATTCGAATCTTTCACTCTTGTGATGATTTTCAGATGCCTTCAACTTCTTTTTCTACACTCACTTTACCCTCCTATTTATAATGGTGAAGAAGCCAGATTCCTATTTGTACAAGAATTCCCAATTGGAGATGGTCTCCTTTTCCTATCAGGATTCCTAGTCAAAACTATTCCCTTTTCCCATAAGGATTCCTAATCAAAACTACATTTACTTCCTTTATCCTATTAGGATATTAAGTTATTACTTTACCCCATTAAAGTAGGACAACTTATCCCTTTTCCGCAAGAATAGGATGCTTTATCTTCCTGAGCACGCCTCGTCATGTGCTCGGTCTTCATGAGGTCGGTCATGATAGCCATTTGAACTGAGAATGCTGCTGTCGATCTGATAATGCTCAGTCATCCGATCTCAAGTGCTCGGCCATTTAGTATAAGTGCTCGGCCTCTTACCGTCAAGTTGTCGGGTCGGCTTTAACGGTCTCGATCAATGGAGTTACCCCTTTTACCCCTGTCGTGTTGTTTAAATAACATAGTGCCCGAAAAACACCATCAACAACTATATTTCAAAATCTGCTATCATTGAGTCCTGACAAAAAAAAAAAAAAAACATCAGGCTCATGTATACGGGGAGCCACCAGAATTGAATTCTGAACAACTGGAGCTTTGAATTGAAGATAAGATGTATTCAAAACCAGATAGAAGGAACTCCATTTGCTTTAGTGCTGGGGAAACTATTTAGGTCCAAAATCAAATTAGCTTGAATTGAAGATAAGATTAGAAGTTTTTTACATTCTAAGCGTGTTAATTAGAGTTGACTTAATATTAATTTGAATTTTTTAATCAAGCGGTTTCACTAAAGTAGTATCAAAATTAGTGTCTAGTGGACCCTTACCCTTTATCTTGATCATAAGTCCTCTAACCAATCCCATTTCAATTAGTTTAGTTATTTTTTAGCTCAATACTTTTATTCTGAGTCTCATTGAATCCACATCTTTTCGGTCAGTTAAAGAAACATGTTATAGGTGTAACTAGTTCACTTATAAATCAAAGTCTAAATGGGAGTTTTCATGAATCAAACAACATGGTAAAACCAACATAACCCAACCCTCTTTTTTTAAAAAAATAAATAATAATAATAATAATAATAATAATAATAATAAATAAATAAAACATATATATAGTCAACACAAAAATACCATACTAAGTGCTAAAGCTAAAGAAGTTGAGCCCACTTGATAAATTTATCTAACTTTTGTTGACCAATAAGGTCATAAGTTCAACTCTATTAGGAAGGCAGGTAAGCTTTACTAGCCTTTCAATCTTTTGGAGAAAATCATGTGGGTACTATAGATAGATAGAGTAATACATCACATGTGATGTGCACAGATCAGGTTGGGTCGGATTGAGAATCATCCAATCCGTAAATAGTGCAAGTTGAAAAAAAATTCAGTTCAATTTTATCTGTATAATACATGCATTATTTTTATTGTTAAAATTTAATTCATAATTCATAACATCTAAACATGTGTTTAGGCAGGGGGGAAAAGAAGATTAAAATTTGTTGACGGTGGATTTTGGTCTCAGGGTAATACGGGAATATCACCTCCGAGGGAATCCTCCTTCAACTGTGAATTTGTTTGGTTATGCGGGAAACCAAAAGCAAATTTAGCGGAAAACAAGAAAACACACCAATCAGACAAGGTGATTTAACGTGGTTCGGTGGATTTTGAGATCCGACCTACGTCCACGGACAAGAACAGGGTGGTACTCTTTTATTGCTCAAATATGCCTCTCGGGCCTCTTTGTTCTTACAAATCAGAACTTTTTGATTCTAATCTCTCACTCTTGTGATGATTTTCAGATGTCTTCAACTTCTCCTTCTACACTCACTCTACCCTCCTATTTATAATGGTGAAGAAATCAGATTCCTATTTGTACAAGAATTCCCAATTTGGAGATGGTCTCCTTTTCCTATCAGGATTCCTAGTCAAAACTATTCCATTTTCCCATAAGGATTCCTAATCAAAACTACATTTACTTCCTTTATCCTATTAGGATATTAAGTTATTACTTTACCCCATTAAAGTAGGACAACTTATCCCTTTTCCGCAAGAATAAGATGCTTTATCTTCCTGAGCACGCCTCGTCATATGCTCGGTCTTCATGAGGTCGGTCATGATAGCCATTTGAACTGAGAATACTGCTGTCGATCTGATAATGCTCGGTCATCCGATCTCAAGTGCTCGGCCATTTAGTATAAAGTGCTCGGCCTCTTACCGTCAAGTTGTCGGGTCGGCTTTAACGGTCTCGATCAATAGAGTTACCCCTTTTACCCCTGTCGTGTTGTTTAAATAACATAGTGCCCGAAAAACACCATCAACATCTGTCCCCTAGTTCTCGGTAACAACGAGTTTGTGAGTTGATGCCGGGAACTATAAAAAAAGATGGTGTGCTGATCGCCTTGCTGGTGGTCGCTCCAGAAATCACCGAGAAATTGTCTTTGCCATCAACTAAGTCTTCTGTTTCTATCTTCATATCCTCGGTTTATTGGAGATGCTGACTCTATTCAGAATGATTCTCCACCTCAAAGCAAATTGCTTACTTGGGTCGTTCCATCAGGAGATGAAGTTCCTCTTGTTGTCCAAACTAAAAATGACTCCTCCTCTGTAATATCTGTACCAGAGATTTGGGGGTCCTGACCCATGACTGATCCAATCTCGGTTGTGAGGAGAAAATTTTGCCTCTGAGCTAACGATGATGTGCTCGGTGGCATGTGATCCTGTCTCGAGCTGTGAGAGATGCTCGGGCCTGGGGGAACGTTACGTCCCCAGTCCGAAGGACTGACTCGGTGGGACGCAACCCGACCCCGAGCTGAGAACGACACTTGGACCTGAGGGAATGTTACGTCCCCAGTCCGAAGGGCTGACTCGGTGGGACGTACCCCGACCCCGACCCCGAGCTGTGAAAGGCACTTGTACCTGAGGGAATGTTACGTCCCCAGTCCGAAGGGCTGACTCGGTGGGACGTAACCCGACCCCGAGCTGAAAGAGGTACTTGGCTCTGGGGGAATGTCACGTCCCCAGTCCAAAGGCAGACTCGGTGGGACATCGCCCGACCCCGAGCTGTAAAAATCACTTGGTCCTAGGGGAATGTTACGTCCCCAGTCCAAAGGGCAGACTCGGTGGGACATCGCCCGACCCCGAGCTGTAAGAATCACTTGGTCCTGGGGGAATGTTACGTCCCCAGTCCAAAGGCAGACTCGGTGGGACATCGCCCGACCCCGAGCTGTAAGAATCACTTGGTCCTGGGGGAATGTTACGTCCCCAGTCCAAAGGGCAGACTCGGTGGGACATCGCCCGACCCCGAGCTGTAAAAATCACTTGGTCCTGAGGGAATGTTACGTCCCCAGTCCAAAGGGCAGACTCGGTGGGACATCGCCCGACCCCGAGCTGTAAGAATCACTTGGTCCTGGGGGAATGTTACGTCCCCAGTCCAAATGGCAGACTCGGTGGGACATCGCCCGACCCCGAGCTGTAAGAATCACTTGGTCCTGGGGGAATGTTACGTCCCCAGTCCAAAGGTCAGACTCGGTGGGACATAGCCCGACCCCGAGCTGTAAGAATCACTTGGTCCTGGGGGAATGTTACGTCCCCAGTCCAAATGGCAGACTCGGTGGGACATCGCCCGACCCCGAGCTGTAAAAATCACTTGGTCCTGGGGGAATGTTACGTCCCCAGTCCAAAGGCAGACTCGGTGGGACATCGCCCGACCCCGAGCTGTAAAAATCACTTGGTCCTGGGGGAATGTTACGTCCCCAGTCCAAAGGGCAGACTCGGTGGGACATCGCCCGACCCCGAGCTGTAAGAATCACTTGGTCCTGGGGGAATGTTACGTCCCCAGTCCAAAGGCAGACTCGGTGGGACATCGCCCGACCCCGAGCTGTAAAAATCACTTGGTCCTGGGGGAATGTTACGTCCTCAGTCCAAAGGGCAGACTCGGTGGGACATCGCCCGACCCCGAGCTGTAAAAATCACTTGGTCCTGGGGGAATGTTACGTCCCCAGTCCAAAGGGCAGACTCGGTGGGACATCGCCCGACCCCGAGCTGTAAGAATCACTTGGTCCTGGGGGAATGTTACGTCCCCAGTCCAAAGGGCAGACTCGGTGGGACATCGCCCGACCCCGAGCTGTAAGAATCACTTGGTCCTGGGGGAATGTTACGTCCCCAGACCAATGAGCATGACTCGGTGGGACGTAACCCGACCCCGAGCTATAACAAACATCGATCTCGACGGTACAAGAGCAGACCCGAGCCGGAAAGAGACATCGGTCTCGGCGGTACAAGAGCAGACCCGAGCCGGAAAGAGACATCGATCTCGGCGGTACAAGAGCAGACCCGAGCCGGAAAGAGATATCGGTCTCGGCGGTACAAGAGCAGACCCGAGCCGGAAAACAAATATCAAAATCATTGTGTGAGCCATAACAAACAAGCATAATCAAATGTCAACCTAAGTCAGAAGAGGTTTACTCACCTTTTTGGGATCTGTTGCCTTTCTTGCAACTCTACACTGGTCACTACAAGCAAGGCTCTTCTTAATATATCATCTCTGCATCTCAGCATTCCACGCATCCGACCGGATGACTTCCGCTATCAACTTGGTCGACCTAAAAAACCGAATGGTCTATGTACACACCGAGATAGCCTTCTTTTACCAAGTCTTCCACCTGCTCCCGCAGGTCTCTGCGCCCGTCCGTTGCATGTCCTCTGGAGTTGTGGTGTATGCAATAAGCCTTTTGGTTCCTCTTGTCCGGGGAAAATCTTCTTTGGTCGGGTTCTACTAAGAGGCATTTCCCTTGGATCTCCACGACAATTTATCCCAGTGGTTTATTTAGAGGAATGTATGCATTTTCCCCGACCACATGGTTTACTTGGGTCGGCGCCCTTCTCTATTGGTTGTCACGGTGCAGTGGTTTGAACTCCTTGTGCTTCGGGGGTGGTTTTCTGGGTTCTCTTTCTATACGGCGGGGGGCGCCCTCCCTTGTGGTTCTTTCTCTGATGGTGTTCCCTTATCGGGATATTTTCTCCTCGTTCTCCAATAAAACGAATTTTCGGGCCACCTCCAGGGCAGTGGCGTAGTCCGGGGTGTCTTGGATCCTTAGATGGGTCCATAGTCTTCCGACCCTCAAGGCTCCTTTCAAGCTTTCCAGGGCCTCGGGGGATTCATACCCTCCGACTTCGAGTACCATATTATGGTACCTTTCAATAAATATCTTCAGAGGCTCATCGTCTCCTTGCTTCATAAGTCTTAGTTCTCCAATTGTCTTTCTGGGGACACAAGCCCCCTTGAAGTGTCGTATGAATGACTTTCTCAGTTGTGCGAAGCTGCTGATGCTTCTTGGGGCTAGGCTTCTATACCATAGGATGGTCGGTCCGGCTAGAGTTAAGGAGAACACTTTGCAAATGGCGTCCCCTGTTACCCCTTGTACCTCCATTAGTAGGACGAAGTCTTCGATGTGGGTTTTGGGATCGGTACGGCCCTTGTATGGTGTCATGGTCGGCATGCTGAATCTTTTTGGGAATTTCTCCGATTTTATTTCCTCCGTGAGGGGGGACTCATCTTTGATGTCCTGGACATCTCCCCTGTTTGTATTGGGGTATACTCCCCATTTGACCAGCTCCTCCCGTAACCAAGATTTCATGCTATCTTCCGTTTTTTTCATCCAGTCCATTACCGGACCTCCTGGTTGGTGATTTCCGCCCTCCGCCATTTGTCTTATCACGTGAACTGCTTTTTGTGAAGTTCCCCACAGACGGCGCCAACTGTTGACGGTAGATTTTGGTCTCAGGGTAATACGGGAATATCACCTCCGAGGGAATCCTCCTTCAACTGTGAATTTGTTTGGTTATGCGGGAAACCAAAAGAAAATTTAGCGGAAAACAAGAAAACACACCAATCAGACAAGGTGATTTAACGTGGTTCGGTGGATTTTGAGATCCGACCTACGTCCACGGACAAGAACAGGGTGGTACTCTTTTATTGCTCAAATATGCCTCTCGGGCCTCTTTGTTCTTACAAATCAGAACTTTTTGATTCTAATCTCTCACTCTTGTGATGATTTTCAGATGTCTTCAACTTCTCCTTCTACACTCACTCTACCCTCCTATTTATAATGGTGAAAAAATCAGATTCCTATTTGTACAAGAATTCCCAATTTGGAGATGGTCTCCTTTTCCTATCAGGATTCCTAGTCAAAACTATTCCATTTTCCCATAAGGATTCCTAATCAAAACTACATTTACTTCCTTTATCCTATTAGGATATTAAGTTATTACTTTACCCCATTAAAGTAGGACAACTTATCCCTTTTCCGCAAGAATAAGATGCTTTATCTTCCTGAGCACGCCTCGTCATGTGCTCGGTCTTCATGAGGTCGGTCATGATAGCCATTTGAACTGAGAATACTGCTGTCGATCTGATAATGCTCGGTCATCCGATCTCAAGTGCTCGGCCATTTAGTATAAAGTGCTCGGCCTCTTACCGTCAAGTTGTCGGGTCGGCTTTAACGGTCTCGATCAATGGAGTTACCCCTTTTACCCCTGTCGTGTTGTTTAAATAACATAGTCCCGAAAAACACCATCAACAAAATTTTTAAAATTCAATAATGTAAGACTGAAAAATTATCAAAAACATATTAGCTAAAAATAAAACAATAAAAATTAAAAAAATTAAATATGATGTCCGTGTAGATTGACAAAACTCAAACAGTTGGGTTGGTAAAAAAAACTCTCAATCTCGTATATGTTGCGGGTTGACCCATTATTTAAGTTGGGTTTCCATACCCTTTGCTACCCATTTGAAATTGTGATTTTAGAATATTGAGAAAGACCTTTTTTTTTTCTTTGAATGATAAGATAATCGGGACCAGAGAAGCTGAATTTGTAATAAAATGCCAAATTAATTTCCAAAAAGTCTCCATGTTCACATCCAAAATTAACCATCTAAATGCCCATAATTTGAAGTCAATAAAGAAAGATTCTTTTGTGATATATGAAAACATAAGCAAATCCTGAAATATATTTGTTTAGATAAATAAATTCTTGGACGCTACTCTAGGACAGAGTCTTCACTCTTCACTCTACATCCCATCTCAGCTTTTAGACTTTTAGGCCTTCTTTGCCACTTTCAGTTTTAGAGTCCACTCATTCTGCCCAAAAGCATATATGCTTTTTGGGTTTCTTGACAATGCCATGTAATAAAATATCTAGCTTGAAACGAAACCATTGAAGAATCTCATATCACATTCTGGGTGATCTCGTGGTCAACTTTTTTAATATGATTTAGGGTTAGCCGAATCCATATTTTTCATGTGAGTTATCATATAGTACCCCTGTGTGGTAATACTATCATTTGTTGATAAATATATCTCGATTGAGAAGTAATATTGGTCTAACAAAATAAATATAAGGCATTCTTCAACTTTCATACTGATTTTTGGATTGAGAATCTTATAAATTTCAATATGGTATCAAAGTTAATCTCATGCATGATTAGACATACATTATCTACCCATGTGATCACACATATCAAATAAAAGACCGATCTACACATAAGAGAGAGTGTTGAAGCGGCCGAGAAGTGATATTGGTCTACTGATAATATAAATATAACACAACTACTCTCCACTCTAAAACTAACTTTTAAATTAAATTAGTCACATAAATTTCAACATCAGTCAAAATTTTGACAACAACCCCATAACAATTATGTTAACCAAAACCTATATATATATATATATATATATAATATTCCTAAAGAGTTTAAAAGTTTTAAGTAACAAAGATCAGTAATAGACCTGGCCACGGTTCCGACTCGGAATCGGAACGGAACCGAAAGGAATCGTCTGGTTTCGATTCCTTCTGATTTCGTACGGTTTGATAATGGTTCCCACCTTAGCCGAACCGGATGGTTCCAACGGTTCCAACTTGAACCGTTGGAACCGTTCGGTTCCAATATAATATAAATAATTTTTTTAAGTTTAAGCTATTTATTTTATTTTTAATTTACGTTTTTAATTTAATATAATAAAATTCAAATAAATAATTTTTTTAGTATATTTATTTAGTAATAATATCCCATTACAAATTTTAAAAAAAATTATTTTCCATTTTTTAAAATTATTTTAAAAAATAAATAAAAGGGAACCGGAACCGTCCGATTCCCAGTTCCACAAACGTGGAACCAAGAACCAAAACGAACCGTTGGCCGGGTCTAACCAATAACCCATCAACAATCTTAACTCGTTAATTCCAATTTCACAAAAAGGATGAACATTATATATAGAGAGAGAAGTATTGGAAGGTAAAAGAATTAGTACTTAGTTTTATTCTTGCTACGAAGTGTCAAAAAGTAAAAAATGCATTCTAATTTGATAATGCCAACAAACGTTCTTGGTTTAAAGAGAGACAAGTGGTGTGCAAATGTAATGAACTAATGATTATTCCTTTATTAAAGATTTAAAAAATTAAAAAACAAAACAAAAATGGGAGTGGGGAATGTGATTTATAGCCCTAGCTTGCGGCTTGATGTTGGCTAAGTGAGGAAGAAAAGTTGAGGTTGTAAAAAATCAAGAATTTCAGTAGGTTCAACAGTTGTTGAATTCTCCACCCACCCCAGTGGAGAAGAAAAGTTTCAATAAATATGTTGCATGTTTGGATATTAAATTATTTCAAAGAGTAATTAAATAAATTTTAGTGTTACGTTGTAGTGTCGCCTAAAATCGTTTATTTTAACAAGTTGTGGGTTTCAAAGGAGGATGTCTATCATGCCACTGTCAATGGCTCAGCTATAAAGAAGGTGTGGAAATTAACTTGTTTTGGAAAGTTAGTTGATATGGAGCAGAAGATGAACTTGTGGGGCTTCTTGAGACATGCCTATATGTTAGCGACACAATCGCGTAATGGATTTTGATGATGCAACACGAGTGAAGTCTTCGGCGCACATTAGCGAGAAATGATAAAAAGATGTCGAAGCACGTTGGTGGTGAAGAGCGTGAATGTGAAGACTAGTGGCAAACGAAGACAAATCTTGCTTCTTCTTAGCTTAGAGCTTTAAATGTAATGTGAATTATTTATCTAAGTACCTAAGCTCGTAGGACACATGCACATTCATATAAATGCATTAGGATAATGTGCAAAATGTTTTAAACCTTCAAATCCTGCATTTTATACTGTGACCGGCATACCTTTCTAATGCTCTATTTTGCAAGCTCTCTAGAACCGACACAAGTCATACCGGTCTCATACCGGTCCACCATACAAGTCATACTGGAGATTGCATAGCCACTGGAACCGGCATGAATCAAACTGGTCACCAAATACCGTTCATGCATGCTTCAGGAACAGCCATACCATATCGGTCCTGTTGGAGCTGCTTTGCATTTTACTATATATTGAGCCTCAATTCGTTTTTGTAATGTAAGATAACATTCATACATCTTACATTAAGGCAAAAACAAAAGTGTTTCATAAACCTTTATAATTATACACACTCTACATCAAGCTCACACACTACACCTCCATATATTTATAGTGAGCTTAGAATACTTGGGTAAGCAACTCACATAATCTTCTTTATATTTGTGAGTGCCCAAGTTGTTTACAAACTGATAAGTGTGGTTTATACCCACTTATTCGAGCATTCTTAGGTTATTATTTTGTTAAATTTCGAGACATTTAATGTCATTTATAGTTTATTTTATGTTTTATTTGTAGGAGCATTAATACAGGGATCTTGGGATATTTGCACGTATTTTGGAAACTTTCGAAAGCACGGGACGAGCACAGGAGCATCGGGATCAGAATTGCAGCATTAGTGAAGAAAATTCATTGGCGTCGTGGCGCCAATCACCAAGAGCTGCGACGCCTCACAAGTGCCATACAAGAAACCCGAGACACTCACACCACATTGGAGAACAAACACAAAAGAAACACGTGGGCCATATTTGTGAAGGAAAGAGAAAGAAAACAACAAATCCATGAAAGTGGGCCAATTGTTGTTAACAATAAATAAAGACTAAAAAGGCAAGAAGACCACGTGAAAAAGAGTTTGACTTTGAAAGAAATTAAGAGAAGAAAGTGTACTGGTGTCGTGGCACCAACAAGCAGGCGTCGCAGTGCCCCCAAATGTATTCACATACATATTCCCGAGGCTCAGGCGTTGTGGCGCCAATTAAGATAGATGTGGCGCTGCGGGGGGAAAAGCCACGCCTTCCAGAATATGATTTTTAGGGTTTTTAAGATACCCAATGACTCCCAGCCTCCATTATAAATATATTGGTTCATCCAAACTCAAGGGAGAGGAGGCTAATACACATCACAAAATACCAAAATACATATTTTAGAGAGATCCAAGGAGGAGGATTGAAGAGCAACAAGAGGAGACGAAGGCGGTGACGTCCGAAGAGGAAGAGATTCAATTCGGGTTTTATCTTCTTGTTTCTTTCTTATAACTTTAATGATTTCCATTAGATTCATGACCTTTTTTTCATTGTTTTTATCTATTGTCATGAACTAGATTCCTTAATTTTGGAGAATGATGTAACTGATGCTTGAACCTTTGTTTTAATTGTCGATTTTGTTATGAAGTTTTATGAAGCTTATTTGTATTCTCTTGAGTTTAATGCTTTGTGTTTGCTGGCCACAAATATGATGATATATGTTTAGAATCTATCACTCGAGAGAGAGGATTTTGAATAGATCTAAAGAATATAACTTATGAGTTTTATAGAGTTCGAGAGAATATATAAGTTCCTTTGAAGTCGTTAATATAAAATCACAAAGCGTAATGAGTTGTTAACTACTAGATTTTTATAGAGATATCGAATGTCTGTAGTTGATGATATTTTCACTGATGCTCGAGAGAGGGAGTGGATATTTTCGGAATCTTGACTTATAAACAATATAACTGAACTAGGATTAATTGGCATGACAAATACATAGGCGACAACTAGGTGAAATCGGACTCTAGAATCTCTATCGTATTAGTTCCTCCTATCTAATTAATTCATATTTTATTTATTTAATAAAATCTTTAATATTTATCTATTAAATAAAGTTAGGATTATCAATTGTAGTATTTAGTGCGAGTTAACGCAATCCCTGTGGGTTCGACACTCTAAACTCATTTATACTAAAACTTGACACCGTACACTTGCGGTACGATATAAAATATCACAACAAGTTTTTGGCGCCGTTGCCGGGGATTGTTTGTTTAATTCACATTAATACTACTACCAAATAATCTTAGTTTTAATTTAGATTTTTATTTTTATTTTTAATATATTTTAGTTTATTTTTTTTATTTTGTTTTTATTTTATTTATTGATTTTTGGTTTTTGGTGCTTCAGTGAATGCGAAAATCCACAAGTCTCGACTCGCTCCTGTTTGATCCTGAAATAGAAAGAACTGCAATGAGACTAAGAAAAGAAAGAAAAATTGAACAAGAAGCAATGGCAGCTGAAAACAGAGAGAACAACCCACGCCAGGTGGCAATCAGAGATCACTTCAAACCGGTCATTGATGATACATATTCTGGGATTGCCCATCAACAAATCAACACCAACAATTTTGAGTTAAAACCTGCATTGATCAACATGGTACAAAGAAATCAGTTTGGGGGTTCAGCTGTAGAGGATCCCAACTTGCACTTAAGGATGTTCCTGGAGATCGCGGATACTATAAAGATGAATGGTGTGAGTAAAGAGGCTATCAGGCTGCGCTTATTCTTATTCTCTTTACAGGATAAAGCGTGGGATTGGCTTCAATCAATACAAACGGGGAGTATTATGATATGGCATGATATGGCCACAAAATTTCTTGAGAGGTTCTTTCCACCAGCTAAATCAGCTCAACTGAGGGCAGAAATCAGTATATTTAAGCAGCTGGAGACTGAGACTCTATATGAAGCATGAGAGCGCTTTAAGGATCTACTACGAAGATGCCCACAATATGATTATGCAGATTGGGTCCAGATTCAGTTGTTCTATAATGGGCTGAATGGTTCGAATATTACTGTGGTTGATGCAGCAGCTGGGGGAGCTCTATTCAAGAAATCAGCTGAGGACGCCTATAATTTGTTAGAAGAAATTGTCATTAACCATTTTCAATGGCCAAGTGAACGCGCTACAGTGACCAAAGTGGCTGGAATATATGAAGTGGACCCTCTTGTGGCACTTACAGCTCAGATTTCCACCTTATCTACTCAAGTAGCAGCCCTGACAAATCCACGAGTACCATCTATTGAATCAGCGGCGGCTACAAATATGCAGTTATTGGAAGGAAACCCGAACTTTGAATAAGTCCAATATGTGAACAATCGGAACTTCAACAGTTATAGAAGTAATCATGTGCCTAATCGTTATCATCCAAACTTGTCATATGCTAACACAGAGAATACCTTGCAGCCTTCATTTGGTTTTGACTATCAAAGAGCTGAGCAGAAATCTTCCTTAGAAGATTTCATGAGCACGTTTGTTGCTAATACTTCAGCGAGGTTTGAGAAGAATGAGTCAAGGCTAGACAATATAGAGACGCACATGGAAAATATCGGGGCAACAATGAAGTCCTTAGAAACACAGATTAGGCAGATTACTTCCTTCATGACCAAGCAGCAGTAAGGGGTATTTGGATAAATTGCCACAGCTGCCAAGATATCTGTTTCATGTCAAAGCAGCTAGTGGATACAAAAGAAGAAGCTACCATGACCACATTTGGGTGCTTGCGTCTGGCTGAAGACGTTAAACTTAGCGCTAGCGGGGAGGCAACCCTTGCATTTATTTGTTTTTATTTTATTTTTGATTGTTATTGTGTGCTATTGTTTATTTATTCATTTTGCATGCTATCTATACAGATAGCACGAGACACACAACGCCCGCGCAACTAAATTCTAACCAGCAGGAGCCTGATCAACTCCATGCACGGTAGTGTTGTTCCTCACTCTTGTTCTCTATATTTATCTTACATTGAGGACAATGGTGTGTGCATGTTATTTACTTGTTATTTATTGATTTATTAAAAAAAAATTGTTTTTAGTCTTTGATAGTACATCATAAATCCTATGATGATACTGTTTATTTATGGGTGAAATTTTAGAAACGATAAGTGCTCGATTTACTTTTATCTGATGCCTTGAGTAGTTGATCTATGTTTGACTCATAAGCACTCAATTATAGATTTTTAGCAGTGAAAACTTAAGTAGTTGACAAGGTGACTAGTTGAAGAAATTGCATGTCGATGAATGACTTTTTGCTTAGATGTCTATCATGATTTGCTAGTGTTATGATGTATGGTATGGATAGAAATAAAAGAAAATAAAATTCTCTAAAGAAATAAATTAAACCATCTATAACCGATAAGCGTGAAGCTACACATGGGCGAGTATTAGGACCACCGTGAGGAGAAATGCTACCATAAAGGGTAAATGTGTCAAAAAAATAAAAAAAAATGCAAAAAGATAAGTAAAAAGAGACAAGAAAGGACAAAAAGAAAAATCATACCATACTGAGCACAAAATAAAGCAATTACAGAGCTTAATTGAGATATCTAGGTTGGTTTGACCCATCGATCCCAGTTTGTAAACGAAATCATTGAGTTGGCTTACTTAGGATCAAGCTGTGACCAAACCTTTACACACACACACACACACACCGTGAGTTTGGCTTAGATGATTTACTCGAGAACTTGGATTCGAGTTGCAATTGCGTACTTTGAAGGTTCTCTAATTTCATTTATAAGCTTTCTTTGAGGATAATTTTATACGTAACTATCGGGACTATTCTTTTGTTATTTTTATATTTTTGCGTGATTGTGTGTGAATGACGTTTGTGGGTGTCGTCGCTGTAAGCCCTCACGAGACTATAACTCATCCACTAGGGTCGCCTAGGGGTTTAAAGGCTTGTTGCATATGCTAAATGCAATCGTGATCCCTACGAAAGTGGCTTAGTTTATTTAGTAACTTCTATTTGTTAATTTGAATTTAGTTTTTATTTTTATCTTTTGCTCGGAACTAGCAAAACCTTAAGTTTGGGGGTGTTTGATAAGTGTGGTTTATACCCACTTATTTGAGCATCCTTAGCTTATTATTTTATTATATTTCGAGACATTTAATGTCATTTATAGTTTATTTTATGTTTTATTTGTAGGAGCATTAATACAGGGTTCTTGGTATATTTGCACGTGTTTTGAGAACTTTCGGAAGCAAATGACGAACATGAGAGCATCGGGATTAGAATTGCAGCATTAGTGAAGAAAATTCACTAGCGTCGTGGCGCCAATCACCAAGAGATGCGACACCTCACAAAGCCATACAAGAAACCCGAGACACTCACACCACATTGGAGAACAAACACAAAAGAAACATGTGGGTCATATTTGTGAAGGAAAGAGAAAGAAAACAAAAAATCCATGAAAGTGGGGCCAATTGTTGTTAACAATAAATAAAGACTAAAAAGGCAAGAAGACAACGTGAAAAAGAGTTTAACTTTGAAAGAAATTAAGAGAAGAAAGTGTATTGGCGTAATGGCACCAACAAGCAGGCGCCGCGGTGCCCCCAAATGCATTCACATACATATTCCCGAGGCTCAGGCGTTGTGGCGCCAATTAAGATAGTTGCGGCGCTGCGGGGGGAAAAGCCACGCCTTCCAGAATATGATTTTTAGGGTTTTTAAGATACCCAATGACTCACAGCCTCCATTATAAATATATTGGTTCATCCAAACTAAAAGGAGAGAAGGCTAATACACAGCACAAAACACCAAAATACATATTTTAGAGATATCCAAGGAGGAGGATTGAAGAGGAGACGAAGGCGGTGACGTCCGAAGAGGAAGAGATTCAATTCGGGTTTTATCTTCTTGTTTCTTTCTTATAACTCTAATATTTTCCATTAGATTCATGACCTTGTTTTCATTGTTTTTATCTATTGTCATGAACTAGATTCCTTAATTTTGGAGAATGATGTAACTGATGCTTGAACCTTTGTTTTAATTGTCGATTTTGTTATGAAGTTTATTTGTATTCTCTTGAGTTTAATGTTTTGTGTTTGCTGGCCACAAATATGATGATATATGTTTAAAATCTATCACTCGAGAGAGGGGATTTTGAATAGATCTAGAGAATATAACTTAGGAGTTTTATAGAGTTCGAGAGAATATATAAGTTCCTTTGAAGTCGTTAATATAGAATCACAAAGCGTAATGAGTTGTTAACTACTAGATTTTTATAGAGATATCAAAGTCTGTAGTTGATGATATTTTCACTGATGCTCGAGAGAGAGAGTGGATATTTTCGGAATCTTGACTTATAAACAATATAACTGAACAATGATTAATTGGCATGACAAATATATAGGCGACAGCTAAGTGAAATCGGACTCTAGAATCTCTATCGTATTAGTTCCTCCTATCTAATTAATTCATATTTTATTTATTTAATAAAATCTTTAATATTTATCTACTAAATAAAGTTAGGATTATCAATTGTAGTATTTAGTGCGAGTTAACGCAATCCATGTGGGTTCGACACTCTAAACTCATTTATACTAAAACTTGACATCGTACACTTGCGGTACAATATAAAATATCACAACACAAACTTCTTATTCAAAACATTTGTGGTTTATTAAATCCCATTGTTTGGGTAATTGTAAAGATTTGTGAGTAAGCCTATGTAGAAAACTCAAAGTGTAAGGGTTTGGAGTGAAACTTGTGTAAAACTCTTGATTGCGGGTGAGCCACGGAAACTCGTTGATAGTAGAAATCTTCAAGCGCGGCTTGGGGGAGTGGACGTATGCATTGTTGGTCGAACCACTATAAATCACGGTGTTATTTTCTCTATCCCTTAATGATTTACTTATTGCAAGTTTGATTTATTTATATACTTATTACTTAGAAACTTTCATATAGGTGATATATCGAAATAGAGAAATTCGACCTAAGGGTAAATTGGTAAAACTAGATATAATCGGTAAAGAATTTAATTTCTGCATTATTACGCAATAACCCAATTCAACCCCCTCCTTGGAATATAGAGTTTGGTTGTTGTATTGCTTGTAGGTAATTTCAATTGGTATCAGAGCGAGGTTTTCTCAACAAAGATGTAACATCCGGTAAAGTTGACGACTTGTACGGTATCAGAGCATGACGACTATTATAATTTAGAGACATAATACTTAATATAAATCATGTTCAAGCAAGTAGATGCTCATAAAATGACATTTGGGACATTCGGAAGATTCCTTGAAATTTTGACGCGAAACTTAGTTTATGTTCCACCTCGAACAGCTTTTAATAATCATATCGTAAATTTTTCATACAATCTCCGATTTTTATGAATTTTATATCGTCGAAAATCTGGGACCGAGTGCTAAAACTTTCACGTTGGATACCTTTCCAAATTAGAATCCTAAATAGGTCAAAAATCTTGATTTCTGTAACAGCAGCAATAAATTTTGGGAAATGACTAGAAATGTGATATATGACAAAATTTCAACCACTCCTTTTATCATAAAAAATAAGCCACTTTGCCTATAAATAAGGTACTATTCACGCATCTCTTAAGAGTGAAAAACGTGAGCTTGAGTGAGGGAGATGATCTTCAAAATTTTCTACATTTCCATGAAAATAATTAAGAAATGGTGTTGAGCTCCCAAGTTTTCTTGGTCAAGTCAGTTTCCATTCTCTCTCTATCTTCTCAATTTTCAATTGTTAACAAAGAATATAAAGCCCCTAAATTCAGACCCATCATACCCTAGAGTTTGGGTTTGCTTAATTGACTTTGTTTAAGTTATTGGCATGTATTTTGAGAAGTGTAATGATAGTATTAGCATTAGATAAGGCCAATAAGTGTGTGGATCTGTAGAGACGTTATGCATTGCGGATAAATGATATTAGATAATGGTTGGGGCTTGAGTAGATTATATAAGGTGAGTTTGATTCATGTTGAAGCTCAGAAATTACTTATGTGATAAATTGGAGTTGTAGAGTTGAGTTGCCTTGGAGCTATGACATTGAAGAGATAGGAGCGGCATGCTTTGGGGGACGGCGATACGTAATGTCCCAAAGTCGTGGATTTGCACTCCTGGCTCTAGTTAGACGTATGGGGGGACGGCGATACGTAACGCCCCCCATATGTCAAGTTTTTCATAGACAAATTAGTTTTCAAATATCAGGTTTTCAGAAAATAGTTTTCAGAGATCAGATATTAGAAACAGATTTTCAGAAAATAGACATTTCAGAAACAGTTTTTCAGAACAGATCTTTCGTATATAAGTTTACATAACCAGACTTTCAAAAGCATATTTCATAAAAGTTAAGTTTTATCAAAGAGATTCCAGACAAGATTTTCTTAAAATAGTTTAGAGTTTTCAGACAAGCAAAATGATTTTCATATAATTTAATTATCTGAAAGAACCTTGGTTTTATAATTAAACATTTTCATTATAGTATTTCAGCTTTTATTTTAAATCGTCCACTCACTTAGATCGTTCAAACGGTCTAACCCCCCACTCACAGTTTCTTTATTTTACAGGATACCTGGAGGACGCGTTTGAGAGGATGGATACTGATGGTAGTCACTAGAGGGTCTGAGACCATCAGATTGAGTACATTTTAGTCAGAGTCATGTAAAGCCATGCATTTTACATGTTGTATAGTAAAGATTTCATATGTAATATGTTTAAGTTTTATTGTCATGGTTGTATTGTAAAGAAGTGTTAAGTACATGACATGAGTCAAATAGTGCTTATATGTAAAAAATGAGTTTGGACAATGGTCCCATGTTTGAGCTATAATTGAGATAAGTTAATAGTGATGTATACAATCAGTAAGTCAGAGGCTCAGGGGGATAGGATAGCCTATTCCTTGCCGGTAGCATCTTCGGGATAGGGGATGTTACAAAAGACTTAACTGTCCGAGAAATCGATCATGGCTTCTACAAGCAACTCGTCAAATCTTGCCGAGGGTTTTTCAATTAGAAGACCTCCATTCTTCAACGGAACCGATTATAACGATTGGAAGATGAGATTTCTTAACTACAGTTTACCCATAGATACACAATCCTTCAAGGTGATCACACAGGGTGTAAAAACACCGATGAAGAGGGATAGTAATGGTGTAGATATTCCTAAGCCCCATATTGAGTGGACCGATGAGGAAATTGCACAAAGCTCTACAAATGCTAAGCCATTTAACCATCTCATATGTGTCATTGATCGTAGTCAAATTAACAACCTTCCGGAATTTAGAAATACACATGATTTATGGAAGTCTCTAGAAATGATCAACGAGGGCACAAACCAAGTAAAAGAATCAAATATCAACCGGTTTATGTGTGAATTAGATAGTTTCAAAATGAATTTCGGGGAAGAAATTGATCATATGATTTCAAGATTTACAATCATTATAAACCATCTAGGAGCTTTGGGGAAAGTCATCGGGCCAACCTCAAGTGAAGAAAAATTCTTAGGTCACTCCCAAATGAATATAGAAGCTACACATCATCCATCAAAGAAGCAAACGACATGAACATTTTGAAGCTAGATGATTTGATCGGAAAATTGCTCGAATATGAATATGAGATCAAAATGGATCAAAAGGAGGAAGATGAGAAAAGAACAAGGAATAATCTTGCATTGAAAGCAAGAAAAAAAGATGAGATAGTGATGATAAGTTGGTACAAATAACCAATAGGGTCAAGAAGTTCCTCAAATCTGCAAAACTTAAAGGAAAGTCAAAATTGGATGAGAAGAAAGAAGAAAAATGGCCACGGAAGCACAAGAAAATTGTTTGCTATGAGTGTGATAAACCGGGTCATATAGCTACTGATTGCCCATTGAGAAAAATTCAAAGGAAAATCCAAGAAAAGTAAATTGAAAGCTACTTCAACTTGGAGCGATAGCGACTCAAGCTCATCCGAGGAGGAAGATATAAAAGAGAGAATAAATCTAGCATTCATGTCTATCGATGATGAAGATTTCTTCTTTGAAAGCTAAGAAGAAAAGGTACACAACTCTCAAGAATATAATGATTTACTTGATGTTTTTAATGGATTAAATGAGTTGTGTGAAATGCTTAAAAAGTAATATAAAGTGATTAAAAATGAGCATTCATCACTTAAAAATGAACATACATCTTGTATGGATAAAATTCATGTTTTAGACAATGATATTATTTGCTTAAAGGCCAAACATGAAAAAGAAATAGCATGTTAAAATGATGAAAATGCATGTTTAAGAGATAAAAAGCTAGAACTTGAAAATAGAATATCTAACATGTTATATAGCTCAAAAACATGTGATTGGGAATTTATTTTGAATAAAAATATTGCTTTAAACAAAAAGGTAATAGATTTGCAAAACATTGTTAGTAAATTCACATTCGGGAAGATAAATTTTGATATGTTATTTAAATCCCAAAAATGTGCTTATAATAGAGAAGGATTATGATATAAGCCTTACATTAAAAGAAAATTTTTGAAGAATTATTTTGTTAAAGCATCTGATTCTCATGCTATCAATGAAAATATCACATGTCATACATGCAATAAGAAAGGACACAAAATATTTGAGTGCATGAACAATAATGTAAATGCATGGATTCCTCAAGGAATCAAAATTAACCTTCATGGACCGAAGAAAAGTTGGGTACCAAAATGCACTTGATAATTTTGTAGGGGGAGCTTTGGGAATGAATCTTAAAGAGAATTGTGAATTGATCCCAAAGGCTCAAAGAGATGAGGAATGACAACGATTATAGGTAAAATTCGTATTCACATAAATATTGGTACCGTTTCCTCCAAATGATATGTATGCATATTTTAATTGGTGTAAATTTTTGAAGCATACTATTGATTAGGCAAGTAATCAACTTTCTATTGGTATCGATTTTCATTTGATATCATTATATGCCTTAATCATATATTTAACCCCATTAAGTATCAATTGGTGTGGCATTGAATTTATTGAGTTAAATGATATATATGTGATTACTTGATTGATTTGCATTGAATATGCCTTTTCCATTTAACATAATTTGAATGAAAATGAAATGCATATATGTTGACATAAATTTTAGATGGATATCATGAAATACATGGATATTTGATTTTTGATTAATTTGTATCATGAAATGCATGGATATTTACTCCAATTAGTAAAATTTTGATGACCTATGCATGATCTTTACATATTATGGCAAAATGAGAAAATAAGGAGAAATCATTAAAAATGCATTGTTCAATTGGTATTCATTGGTATAAGATTTGAAAATTTTCCTATGTATGATTTCTACATTTTATGGCAAAAGGGGGGAAATATTAAATGTGCATATTTATAAATTTTGGTATCATCATTTGATAATGCACATAAAATGAGATTAAAACTTGTGATAATGTCAAAGGGGAAGAAATCGTTAGAAATGAGATTAAAATTTGTGTTATCCTCACCCTTGTATTAAGGGGAGTAATTGTACTAATGTGTTTGTCTAAGTCTTGTAGAGTTATATTGAAGACAATCACACATCGAGGGGGAGCAAAATTTGGAAAATTTGGACTCTCAGAAGCTCACAAGTTTTAAGGGGTTGTCATCATCAAAAAGAGTGAGATTGTTAGCGACAAAATCGCGTAATGGATTTTGATGATGCAACACGAGTGAAATCTTCGATGCACATTAGCGAGACATAACAAAAAGATGTCGAAGCACGTTGGTGGTGAAGAGCGTGAATGTGAAGACTAGCGGCAAACGAAGACAAATCTTACTTAGTCTTAGCTTAGAGCTTTAAATGTAATATGGATTATTTATCTAAGTACCTAAGCTCATAGAACACATGTACATTCATATAGATGCATTAGGATAATGTGCAAAATGTCTTAAACCTTCAAATCATGTATTTTGTACTGTCACCGGCATACCGGTTACATACCAGTGACCATACCGGTCTAATGCTCTGTTTTGCAAGCTCTCTGGAACCGGCACAAGTTATATCGGTCCACCATACCGGTCATACTAGAGATTGCATAGCCACTGGAACCAGCATGAATCAAACCGGTCACCATACCGGTGAGCCAAACCCCTGCAAGCTTACTGGAACCGACACAGACCATATCAATTTTTATACCGGTGTCCATATCGGTGAGCCTGATACTTTACAAGCTCACTGGAATCGGCAAGGGCCATACCGGTCATCATACCGATCCCAAACGAATATATTCAAATGGTAATATAGCCGTTGAGAGCCGTTACTATGACAGACCGGCATACCGGTGTCTGGAGACCAGCATACCGGTCTCAGACAAGTTTGTTGGGGCTGCATTGCATTTTACTATATACTGAGCCCCAATTCATTTTTGTAATGTAAGAGAACCTTCATACATCTTACATTAAGGCGAAAACAATAGTGTTTCATAAAATTTCATAATCATACACACTCTACATCAAGCCCACACACTACATCTTCATATATTTGTAGTGAGCTTAGAATCATTGGGTAAGCAACTCACACAATCTTCTTTATGTGTGTGAATGCCAAGTTGTTTACAAACTTCTTATTCAAAACACTTGTGGTTTGTGAAATCTCATCGTTTGGGTAACTGTAAAGGTTTGAGAGTTAGCCTACGTAGAAAACTCAAAGTGTAAGGGTTTGTAGTGAACCTTGTGTAAAACTCTTGGTTGCGGGTGAGCCACGGAAACTCGTTGCTAGTGGAAATCTTCAAGCGCGGCTTAGGGGAGTGGACGTAGGCATTGTTGGCCGAACCACTATAAATCACGGTATTATTTTCTCTATCCCTTAACAATTTACTTATTGCAAGTTTGATTTATTTATATGCTTATTACTTAAAAACTTGCATATATATGATATATCGTGATGAGAACCTGCCTGGAGTAAAGCCAGACAAACCCACACAAGACTGAAATCATTCCCAAGAAAGCCAAGACAGTTCGGATAAAAACTCTAAACCTCTGAAGAACAAGCAACAGAAACCTAGAGTGCTAATAGGGGCTCCAAAAAGAGTTAGCAGACCTTTGATAAGCCAAAACCAGTGAGAACAAATTGAGGGTTTCTCAATGCTCACGAAAATTGATATAAAATTCTATTGAAAGAGAGTTGTTGAACATAACCAAAAAGTTAGCCTTTTATAAGGAGGCTCCAACCAAAACCCTAACCCAAAAGGATAAAAGACGAAACTACCCACACGCCAACAGACGCGTATCCTAAAACTAAGTTAAGCTATCCCCACGTGCAAACTCTTGCACGCTTAACCTAATTCACAAACATAAAATAATAATTTAAAGAAAAAACACTCAAACATAAATAAAGGGCCGAAATAAAACAAATATCAAGCCCTAAATAAATAAATAACAATTGTCAAATAACTATAATAAAATAGGCCTAAGTAACTCGTTGCTCCACAGCCTGAATAAGATTCACCATCTTGGGTTCGTCCAGCTTCAAGCTCATACTCAATGAAGTAGAAGTGCGGGAATAGTCAGATACAATCTTCTATATGAATCCATGCATAGCTTCATGGATCTTCTTAGCTCGAGACCTCGTGATTGGACCCTTTGGGACTTGCACTGTGGTAGTCCATCCATCATGGGCTGCATCCTAGGCGGCTGCATCCTGGGCCTCGTCATATCGAAATAGAGAAAATCAACCTAAGGCTAAATTGGTAAAACTAGATAAAATCGGCAAAGAAATTAATTTCCGCATTATTAGGCAATAACCCAATTCACCCCGCTCTTGAGAATATAGAATTTGGTTGTTGTATTGTTTGTAGGTAATTTCACTATCTACTAGAGAGCTTGAGGAGCGGGTGGTATTACTATGGTCGTTATGGGGTGCCCGAAACAAAACCCATTTTGAAAATCACATGCTGGATCCGGAAATGTTGTTGCTAAAGCAGAGGCAGTGGCAAATTCCTACAGAAGGATGCATAAAATTTCTGTATTGGAATAAACTATAAGCAAGAAGAACAGTCGAAACATTTGGATCCCTCCAGATGCAATTTGGTTTAAGATGAATGTTGATGTGGCAACAAAGATCAACAAGAATGCTACTGGATTGGGGATTATCATCCACAAATATAACAGTGGAGAGATTATGGCTACAACAATCCAGCAAGCAGGTAATGAGATTTGGTCTTCAAATAGCGAAGGACTTAGGTCTGACTCAATTAATAGTGGACACTGATGCAAACAACAATATCAAATTAGTTAAAGGCGGCAAAATGGATCCACGAATCGAATCAAAATGTGATGGATTCGTATTCGATTCGTTTATTAAACGAATCATAATATCATGATTCGTATTCGTTTCGTTTATTAAACGAATCGAATACAAATATTCGTTTACTCATTATATTATTTAATAACATAATTTACCATAATTGATTTACATTAATTCTTCATAAATATATACATATGAAATATGTAATTAATATATTTACTAAAAATACCTCACCAAATATCGAAAGTATTATTTTTTCTATGGGAATTAGTCATAATTTCTCGAATCTTAATTGAAAAATAACAAGAACTAGTAATAAAATGAATCTTAAACGAATAAACGAATTAATAAGCTTAAATTCATATTCGATTCGTTTAATAAATGAATCAAATCGAATTGACCCATTTATTAAACGAATACATTTTTTTAAATCCATCAAATCGAACGAATAAACGAATCCTGACCCAAATTGTCACCCTTAAAATTAGCCAAGGACCAGGACAGCAACATGAAGGAAATAGATTGGATAATTCAAGACATTCAGTTCTTAGCTAAGTGCATAGGTTAAGTCAAATTTAATTATACTCCGAGAGTGTGTAATTTTAATTAATGAAGCTTTCTGTTCTGTTAGATAATGAAAGAAAGTATTGAATTCACTCTATATGAATTTACAATGGTAAATGCCTATATATATAGGCTACATAGAAAACCAAAATAGAAAAGGAATCCTATAGCTATGAACAATAATAATGAATATAGGAAATCTTCATCTAATAGGGAAATATAATAAAACCATAAATCCTAATGGTAATAGGAATTCTATTTTAGATATTGATTCCATATTCCTTAACACCCCCCCTCAAACTCAAGCTGGTAACGAAGGAGTAAGCTGAGGTTGCATCTCTTGAAATCGGAGAGCGGAGTTCTGAAACTTGGAAATCTTGAAACTTGGAGGCTGGAAACCTTGAGATAATGGATGAGCTTTAACCTACGAAGCCCGAAGGGGGAGCCGAAGCCCAAGAGGATGCCGAAGCCGGAGAGCTTTAACCTACGAAGCCCGAAGGGGGAGCCGAAGCCCAAAATGATGCCGAATAGCCTATATATATAGGCTACATAGAAATCCAAAATAGAAAATGAATCCTATAGCTATAAACAATAATAATGAATATAGGAAATCTTCATCTAATAAGGAAATATAATAAAATCATGAATCTTAAAGATATTAGGAATTCTATTTTGGTGATTGATTCCATAATATAAATTTCCATAATAATATCCCTTAATATTCCTTAACACCCCCCTCAAACTCAAGCTGGTGACGAAGAACAAGCTTGAGGTTTGTATCTTGAAATCGGAGAGCGGAGTCATGAAACTGAAAATCTTGAAACTTGGAGGCTGGAAACCTTGAGATAATTGATGAGCTTTAACCTACGAAGCCCGAAGGGGGAGTCGAAGCCCAAGAGGATGCCGAAGCCGGAGAGCTTTAACCTACGAAGCCCGAAGGGGGAGCCGAAGCCCAAGAAGATGCCGAAGCCGAAAAGGGAGCGAAATCCCGAAAAAGAGCCGAAGCCCAAGAGTGCTGAAGCCAAAGAGGGAGCGAAATCCCGAAAGAGAGCCGAAGCCCGAAAGGGAGTGAAATCCCGAAATAAAGCCGAAGCCGAAGCCGAAAAAGGGAGTAAAATCCTGAAAGAGAGCCGAAGTCCGAAAGGGAGCGAAATCCCGAAATAAAGCCAAAGTCGAAAAAGGGAGCAAAATCCTGAAAGAGAGCCGAAGCCCGAAAGGGAGCGAAATCCAGAAATAAAGCCGAAGCCGAAAAAGGGAGCAAAATCCTGAAAGAGAGCCGAAGCCCGAAAGGGAGCGAAATCCAGAAATAAAGCCGAAACCGAAAAAAAGGGAGCAAAATCCCGAAATAAAGCCGAAGCCGAAAAAAGGGAGCGAAATCCCGAAAGAGAGCCGAAGCCCGTGAGAACCAAAGCCAAAGAGAGAGTGAAATCTCGACAGAGAGCCGAAGCGCGACAGAGAGGGAGTGAAATCCCAACAGAGAGCGGAAGCAAAATCTTAAAAAGAGGCGAAACCTGAAAAGAGCAGGCCCATAGCACACTTGTGAAGGGGTGGTGCGAAGGGGTGGCGCGTAGGAAAAGCAATGTGGTGGTTGGAAACGGGGGGCGCGTGAGGGTCACGCAATTATGGTAGCCGTGATCCCCCACACGCCGATGAGAATCAGAGAGAGTGAAACTAGAAAAATGAGAACCTGAGCTCTGATACCATGTTAGATAATGAAAGAAAGTATTGAATTCACTTTATATGAATTTACAATGGTAAATGCCTATATATATAGGCTACATAGAAAACCAAATAGAAAAGGAATCCTATAGCTATGAACAATATAATGAATATATAGGAAATCTTCATCTAATAGGGAAATATAATAAAACCATAATCCTAATGGTAATATGAATTATATTTTAGATATTAATTCCATATTCCTTAACACGTTCCATAAAAAGAAGAAATTTATAAAAGCTTGTTGAAGGAACAATTTTTATGGGGAATTTATAGCTTTTATTACAACTTAAAATTAGCTTGACACATGTCTTGCTTTTATGAAATTCGGTTAATGAACTTCAAAAGTAATGGCTGAATCTACATGGTCCTATCCATGAAAATAACTAGTGGAAATTGGCCTAACAAGAGAATACTTCAGAAAAATTTATTAGGGGACAGATTTTTTACACAGAGTTACTGGTACTTTTCTAAACATAAAAAAAAAAAAAAAAAAAAAACAGAAAGCTTACTTCGATGATCATGAATTAAAAAAGGAAAAAAGAAAAATTGCTCCCAAAAAAACAGCATACTTCAAGAACATCAATAGAAGAAATTGATCCTGCAGAATAATAAAACCGATCCATTTTCTTCTTCTTTTGTCTCAGAAAAACAGGCAGGTCCTGCTCAAAATCCAACCCTAAATTATTGTTTGATTTCCCAAATTCAAGCTCCTCCATTAGTTCAATGCTAAACTCTCTCTCAGTTACTTTTGCTTCACTTAAATAAGGAAAAGTCCATCAGAAAGCTGGAATTTATAAAAGAAAACAGAAGTTCAAGTAAATCTAAAGTCAAAATAATTACCTACTGCCTCTCAGTATAGGGAATTTATAAAAGAAAATGAAGAACAAAATTCATATCTTGTCATCATGTTAATTAAAATCCTACTCCTTAAATATATATATATATATATATATATATATAGCATCGGATCAAATTAATTGCAATTATCAACCTACCTACCTGCTGAAAACATCTTACTGCTTATTGTGTTATTGAGGCTTGAAACGAAACTGTTAGCCACCAATATTGTATTGATTCCTAATATTGCATGTCTTCAGTTTAGTTTATTATCAACTCGATCACCATCCAAATTAACATTAATTGAAATAAGGCGAGAGCTTGCTAAATTATGATTAATTTTAAAAGCAAGTCTATCACTTTGTTAGGTATGAGTAAAAAACTAAAAACGGAAGTAATTAATATTCATGCTCTCAATTTTCAAACCTCATTCATGATGTATTTTCAAAATAAAATTAAATCTAATTAATATTTATAATTTATCGACCTCATCTCACCCACCGAATTCATTAATGATTTCTCTTATCACTATTTCATTTAGGGTTATTATCATTTCACTACTTCCGAATTAAAAAATAATAATAAATGTATAAAAACAAAAATTAGAACGTAAATTCTATTGTTATATCTTTATAAAACTTTACTTTTTAATATTATATTTTTATATGTTGTCAAATATATGATATTATTGTTAGTTGATATGTAATTAATATTGATATATATGATATTAATGTTAGTTGTTAGTTATTATATAATTAATGTTAATTGTTAGTTGTTATGTAATTAATGTTAGTTGTTAATTGTTATATAATTAATATTGGTTCCTTTGTAATACCTATATAAAGACAATTTATAATTTATATTGAAATCAAGAAAAGTAATATATTTTTCTTCATCTCTCCTATTTCGGTTTCTAACATAGTATCATACGTCTGAGTTCCAATCTTTAGATATTTCCTTGTTTCTGTCTCCAGACATGTCTTATCTCCTTATCTCTGTCTCCAGACAAATCTTATCTCCTTATCTCTGTCTCCAGACAGATCTTTTCTCATTGTCTTTGTTTCCAAACAAGTCTTATATCATTGTCTTTGTCTCCAAACATGTCTTATCTTTTTGTCTCTATCTCCAAACAGATCTCATCTCATTGTTTATCTCTTCAAACAGGTCTTATCTTCTTGTCTCTGTCTCCAAACAGGTCTTATCTCCTTGTCATTGTCTCCAAACAAGTGTATCTACGCTCCGATAATCAAATAGCTGATATCTTCATCAAGTCTTTTCTTCCTGGCCATTACACAACCATTATTTCCAAACTTAATTTCATTTTCTCACTACCATCTTGAATTTGAGGGGGTATATCAAAGATATTGTTGTTAGTTGATATGTAATTAATATTGATAGATATTATATTAATGTTAGTTGTTAATTATTAGTTATTATATAATTAATGTTAGTTGTTATGTAATTAATGTTAGTTGTTATGTAATTAATATTGGTTCCTTTGTAATGCCTATATAAAGACAATTTATAATTCTTATTGAAATGAAGAAAAGTATATTTTTCTTCATCTCTCCTATTTCAGTTTCTAACATATGTAAAATGTAATAAAATGAAAGATTTGTAATAAAATAAAAAAAAAATTTATAAAAATATATAACATTTTTATACCAATTTATTATTTTTCAATTTATGAAGTAATGAAATAATAATAACCCTATAATTTCTACATTGCCTGGAGCGATGTCATATAGCTTAATGTGCAAAATCTATGAGGTCAACGGAGACTCGGAATTCAAATTCTACTCACAAGAAATTTAACTACTAAGTCATGTTATTTAAATTAAGAAAACAAATATTAAAATAAAGCGATATCTAAACTTCTAAGATATGTTCAATAAAAACAGCTAAACTTCATTAATATTAAAAATGAACATTCATTCTATATTTAGATAGTAAATTCCGTTTATTTAGATAAAATTAATAATACTAATGTATCTTCAAAATTAATGTACTGCAACAATACACCTATTTTCAAAAATCTTTCTATAACTCGTGGAGACTTGGTGCTTATTACTTTACTTTGCTTACTTATCTCATATTATGTTATTTTACAAAAAACGGTAAAAGTTTAACTAATTATTTTCTAAAATTACAGGAATATTAAGAAAATATATTTTCCTTATATTATGTTATAGTATGATATCTACCATGGACGGATGTTGAATATTCAACTTAATCATAATGTATAGAAATATATTGAAGGGCGGAAATTGACTCGGCGACTCGAAATGGGATAATTATAATATTGCTTAATTAACTCATAAGTGCTTCCATAATTATATAAAATTTTCACAACTGCAAGTGACATACTGACATTCTTAATTCTTATCGCTATCGCTAATCCACTTCTTGGCACACAAAAAAAAAAAAGATAAATAATAAAAATATAATAAATTGAGGAAAAATAAGGAATTCACAAAATGACATCCTAATAAATAAAGATCTTAATGTTGAATTCAAATTTCCTTTGAAAGAAAATTACAATCAAAATATAAGAGTTATGTCATTAAGTCAGAGCTTTGAGGGCGTTGAGAAATGAAACTACGTTATACAAACATTACAGCAAAATTAAATCGACTAATTAAAGGAAGGCCGCATAGATCTTACTTACAAATCATATTCCGAAACGGGTTCTAAGTAAATATTTTTTTTTGGTGGTATTTGATCTATCATCATGTCATATCATGCTGAAGCTCATCCAATAATATTTTAAACCGTGTAGTTTTTTTTTTTTTTTTTATGAAATATGTGATATTTTGTTAAATTTAAGTGGGACCAGCTAATATGAGAAAGAAATAGGGTGGGTTCGACTGTTGCTAATAAATTATAAATACAGAATGCCATTCGTCGTAAAACATCAAACACACATATGAGGGTTTTGTCTCTTTTTCTCATCTTTGTTGCCATTATTAAGGTATGTTCATCCGGCTCTCTGTTTTTTTTTTTTTTTTTTTTTTTTTTGTGTGTGTGTGTGATTATGCTCGAATTTATAATCTTAAATATGAGGGTTTTTTTTTTTGTTTACATTTTTTGAGGGTCCATGAAATATATAATGAGTACAGATGTTTTGAACATGCAGAAAGTTTAAGCTCTGTTTTTAAATTTTGCATGCGCAGTATGACCTTGAATTGGGATTATTTTAGTAGCAAAACTTGTTTATAAAATTTTGGGTTTTTACAGAAATGAAACCATCAATCCCATTTCTGCAAATTCATGGATATTAAAGTATCACGCCTGCCCTTTCAGTGTATCACAATTTTGGCAAATATATTAATATTTGCACCGTTTGATAAAAAAAATATTGATTGATAGTATAAGTTTGTTTATAAGTATTATAGTGAGAGTATAATCTATATTATAAGCTCACCAAATTTTATATCAAACGTTACATAGATGTGTTTTTAGTTCTAAAATTTAAGACTTGTGTTAAACAGAAAATCATTTCTACCATCTTGTATTAAAACAATATATTATCATTATCTGTAAGATTCATTTTTTTTTTGGCTATTTTTTTTTTTACGAAAGTTTCGGATTAGTATCTTAGAATTATGGACACTAAGTTTTCTTTCCTAAAATTTATTATTATTATTATTATTATTATTGGTTAACTATTATTTTATTAACAATTTATTGACTCATGTCTTCGTATAACTCTTAGTCATTTTCAGTTGTCAAGGTCAACTAAATTGTCCCTTCATGAGTTTCTTTTTAATTGTAAATTAGTACTTAACCTTTTTCCTGTGTTTGTTTATACTTTTTATCAGGGAAATCAAGCACAGCGACAAACAAGAGGTAGTGATGGCCAAGGATCAATTACAAGTGCTTAATGCACTTGATGTTGCTAAGACACAATGGTACCATTTCACAGCAATTGTGATTGCTGGCATGGGATTTTTCACTGATGCATATGATCTCTTTTGCATATCCCTTGTCACAAAATTGCTGGGTCGCATTTACTATCACAAGGAAGGCTCTGATACTCCTGGCTCTCTCCCTGATAATATAGCTTCAGCTGTTAATGGTGTTGCCCTCTGTGGCACCCTTTCAGGCCAGCTCTTCTTCGGCTGGCTTGGTGACAAAATGGGCCGGAAACGCGTTTATGGCATGACTCTTATGATGATGGTCATTTGCTCAATTGCTTCTGGCCTTTCCTTTGGTAAAGAACCTAAAGCTGTTATGTCTACACTTTGTTTCTTTCGCTTCTGGTTAGGCTTCGGCATTGGTGGTGACTATCCACTTTCAGCTACAATCATGTCCGAGTATGCCAACAAGAAGACTCGTGGTGCTTTCATTGCTGCTGTTTTTGCAATGCAAGGATTTGGGATCTTGTCTGGTGGCATGGTTGCAATTTTAGTTTCCTCGGGGTTTAAGGCCAACTTCCCTGCCCCAATTTATTCTGTTGATCCAATTGCATCAACTATCCCGGAAGCTGATTATGTTTGGCGTATAATCCTTATGTTTGGTGCCATTCCTGCTTTGCTGACTTACTACTGGCGTATGAAGATGCCTGAGACTGCACGTTACACTGCCTTGGTCGCCAAGAATGCAAAACAAGCTGCTGCTGATATGTCAAAAGTACTTCAGGTGGAATTGGAAGCAGAACAGGAGAAAGTTGAGCCAGAAAACCAGAAGAATGATTTTGGTTTGTTTAGCTTAAAGTTTGTTCGCCGCCATGGACGTCACTTGATTGGAACAACAGTAACTTGGTTCTTATTAGACATTGCTTACTACAGTCAGAATCTATTCCAAAAGGATATTTTCACAGCCATTGGTTGGATTCCTAAGGCTAAAACCATGAATGCAATTGAAGAAGTTTACAAAATTGCTAGAGCACAAACACTCATTGCTCTTTGTAGCACTGTCCCTGGATACTGGTTCACTGTGGCATTAATCGACAAGATGGGAAGATTTGCTATTCAATTGATGGGTTTCTTCTTCATGACAGTCTTTATGCTTGCCTTAGCAATTCCCTACCATCACTGGACTATACCGGATCATCGAATTGGGTTTGTTGTGTTGTACTCACTGACCTTCTTCTTCTCCAACTTTGGCCCCAATGCCACCACATTTGTTGTTCCTGCAGAGATTTTCCCAGCGAGGTTAAGGTCAACTTGCCATGGGATATCAGCTGCATCTGGCAAAGCAGGGGCCATTGTAGGTGCTTTCGGGTTCTTGTACTTAACAGATACAATTGGAGTCAAAAACTCACTCCTAATTCTTGCCGGTTGCAGCTTCTTAGGCATGTTGTTTACGTTCTTGGTGCCAGAATCAAAGGGAAAATCATTGGAGGAAATGTCAGGTGAAGCTGAAGATGATGAAGGCACAGCAGCAACAGTTCCAGTTTAATTACGCCTTTGCTTAGTAGCTTAGTAGTATTTTTTATGTTTTTTGGGTTGCTAATTTCTCTTTTCTTGCTTTTCAAGTTATGATGCTGCCTTAAAACTTTTCTAATTTCAGTTGAAGAATAAGGATGTATTTTAGTTGTATGTTTTGTTTTACTTTTCTTTACAAGATATAAGATAACTCATTAACTCACTGTCATATTCATAACATTGCATCTCTGCTGACAATAAGTACACAATAGTATTAGGATTTAAATGACGTAAATGAAGTAAAAAGGCTCAAAGATATCAATTTTAAAGACATGAATACTTTGGCATGATCAACTTTACATACTTGATTTCGATGGTATCAAAACGTCTAAATATTAGCGAATCAACTTCGATGAAGTCAAAATATTGATGAAGAGCCAAAATGAATTACAATAGAGCAAAGATGATAAAGAGTCAAAAAGATTATGAAAAAGCCAAATCTAGAGTCAAGCAACAAGATGAAGATTAAGAGCTAAAAATAATTGTAAGTGAGTTTATTCAAATGTTTTAAATCTCTTAGGATTCATACATTTTGCATCACTTGCATTTAAAATGGCTTAAAATGCTTAGGAAATCATTTGTACTTTATTTGCACTAAAATGATTTTCAATGCATAAGTACATCGGAAAATTATTTTTAAAAATTAGCAAATTGATGAATTAAATTTCAAATGATATACTGTTATATTCAAATTAGCTTCATATCGGTTTCCATACCGATCTTCATATCGGTCACTTTTTAAGGTTAGAAAACACAACGGTCATATTTTTAGAAGCCGTTTAACTCTGTTAGACCCGATCTCATTTATGACCAATATTCAAGCTTGTTTAATGATATTTTATCCTTGTGGGCTTCAATTAATTTAATTGGGAAAATCTCATTAGTGAAAATAAAGAGGTTTAAGATTCGAACCCTACTCATATAAGTAGTGAGGGAACTAGATTGCCATTAAATTAAATTAAAAAAAAAATGATAGTTTTATCCTTGTGTATATTGATAATCTTTAACACACTGATAACTTGTTAAAAATGTGAACCTGCACTTATTTACCGCCCAAAAAATACAGTAAAATGAGTGTCGCGTTGATGATATTCTTCATCAAACTTTTATTTCAATCAGTTGAGTAGTGGATTAAAGATAATTTATAACAATGCCTTTACTTTCTGGAGCCTCATTTGCTCGCCTCGTAGGCTTGGGCCTTGGTTTTATATGTGGACTTTCAGCCCAACAACAAAACCATACCCCATTTAGCAATGAATTGACATAGTCCATATATACACATGGGCCATGATAGTCCAATCTAGAATACTACTCTTCATTAGAAGACCATCATCTATTTCATATGTCTGTAGTAGGATCCCCAAATGGGGACTTCAAATATTGTTGTTCCACGATAGAAAAAGTTTACTATATAACCACGTTATTTATATAATAATTCAATAATATTTTAATAAACATGCTAAACTAATAAAAAAATAATCGATTAAATGATATTTATATTTAATATTACTCTAAATATTATATATTTATTAATTATTAGTACCACGTCACCTTTACGATGCAACAAAGATCCCACAAGAACCCTGATACTTGACAGTTGACAACATGTGGCCTAAATAACTTGCCTTTGTTAATTTCCATTCTAACCCTAGCTTGAAATCCCACTATTTTTGTTAGAAAAAAAACATAATAAACAATGTTGATGAAGGCTTTGACGTGTATTCACTGTCCTTAAAGGAATTATGTCCCACTATGTTGCTACCGGATTAATGGCAATTCCTTCAGGATATACAAAGCCAGACAGAAATTTCTAGATAGCAATTCTAGAAATTCTCCAAGAACATGTAACTAATAAATCGTTTTTGAGAGTAAGTATTTTGTTTTTTTTTTTATTTTGGAAATCAGAAGTGGAAATGCATATATAGAATTCTAAAGTCATAACACTTCAAAATGATATAGCTCTTCAAAAGGACACAACTGTTGGCCTTTAAAAAACAGTTAATAAACTGTTTTTTAAGATAAAACAAAAAATTAATTAAACTAATTAATTAATTTCGAATTTAAGTGCCCATGTGCCCCAAGTGCCAATCTTGACTTTAAATAATATATATATATATATATATATATATATAACAAACATTTACATTTCCCTCCTACATTTTTCCCTCCAAACTTTCCAACACCAATTTGAATTATTGGGTGTGTAACAAGCCTTTATAAACTTGTTCTACTCTCAATGCTCTTCCTATGTGGGATAGGAAGTCACCCACTTGTCACTAACTATATCAACAATCCCCCACTTAGTTAGTGATAAATAATATTAAGACTTATGCACATAGAAGGTGTCTTTCGACTTAAACCTACTACTTGTATAGACATATCAAGATCTCATCGAAAAAATGGTTATATATAGAATATTAAACCATTGTTCCTATATAGACAAGATCAGAAACATTATACACATAAAGCTTACATACTTCTTTTACATGTTCACCGTGAGCATTAGCACCATATAATGGCCTTGTGCTACCATCCTGTTTCATAAACACTTACAAAGTTTAAAATCCCAAACTTTGATTGAAGCGGCACCACTTCTTGTGTTTACATAGGTGAAGATCAAGTCATTGATTTGGACTAACTTAGTTCTTAACCAAACTTTGTTTCTTCATTAAGAGTAATTTATACTCACCCTCTTTTTCTTAAGCACTATGCATTACCAGTGCTTGATATCAGTCACAAATTGTAATTTGTTATTACCTTTTAAACCTTTAGTATAGCAAAGCGATAAGAAAGATAAGGTTCTCATTACTAGTGACAATTCAAAAATGCTTTAGACCCATCGCGCTTGTAGTGCTACTTATTGTAGACAACAGAACCTGACGACGCTGTTCTAGGCTCGCGGCCTAGTTGGGAAGTACGAAATAACATGGAGTCGCCACCCGGTGTGAACCGGGACAAAGATTTAAGGCCGCACTCACCCCTCGCAAGGGAAGACATCAAACCGTTGGGTTCGGAATGGTCCCTTACTTATGTCATTGTGATGATATAATTTGTGCACTAAATCAACCGCATCTATCCAATAATCATGCTCAAGGGTACTTAGATCTAACATGCTTTTATCCAAATAATTCCACGCAATGTAACACGACAAGCATATTAAACCATTAAATCAACATGTATGAATCATTACCCAAACGCATCATAAACTAAGAACATGCATAGTGAACAACCTAAACATGCTTTAACGAACAAATAACAAACTAAATTAAACCATGCTTCAAATAATAAACAAATAACCTAAAGATTATAACATGCTCAAATACAAGTTTGGATGGGACAAAACATATGTCTCTTAAGTGGTACGTGGCGTTGTATCCCAAGTACAGACCGCACTACCGTCCATTCGGATTCGGCTACGGAATTTACGTCCGAGTTTCCATCCTATACACCACAAAAGGGAACACATGTCCCGCCCATCCAACAATCAAATCATGCCTCAAACGACTCTCATGCAATTATATATCAAAGTAAAATAAAATAAAGAATAAAGAAGATAGGTAAAAGGTACCCTCAGGTCTAACCTCTTTTGTCGATCTTTGGAAGCGCGTTCCAAGTCCGTTGGAAGGGCGAATGATCCGAAACCTTTCCAAATTATTTGCTCACTGTTTTCCCTTGTTGTTTTGATGCTTGGGCTGCTGTTTTACCTTCGTTTCACCGCCATTTGTTCGCTGCGTTTCAGGTCACTGGTTCGGGCGTTTAGTGGACTGTTTTGAGTAATTTTGGTGGTCTCGGGAGGTGCGTTTGTAAAGATTTCTTGGGGAAACTTTTTGGGGATTTTTGGGATGGTTTCTAGATGATTTTAGGACTGTTTTGGAGGCTAAAGTCGCAACAAATACTGACCAGAACAGGGGACGAAATTGTGCAGTGGGGCGTTTTCAGGGGCTGTTTTTGGCGCTGTTTTGGAGCTGCTTTGGGGAGTCTTTTTGCGGCACTTCAGGGGCTGGAAATAAGGTTTATTTTAGGGTGTTTTAGGGCTGTGAATGGTGGCTGGAAGTCGGCTAAGGAGGGCTAAGAAAAGGGCTTGGTCGTGAGTTGTCTTGGTGAAGGGTGGTGGATGGTGATATGCGGCCTTGGGATGGATTTTTCTTCTGGGATGCGGCAATGAGGGTTCTTGGATGGGCTTTGGACGTGCAAAGAGGGCTTCACAAGTTGCTTGAGGGATGTGTATGAGCTAGGGTAGTGTATGGGGGCAAAGGTCTCTTTTTATAGACAAAGGGAAAAGGCTTTCCTTTTTAGATTAGGAAGGAATCTCCTAATTGGTTCTAATAAGGAATGCATCTCCTAATTAGGATTTGGGATTGGATTCGATTTGGTAATGATTTTATTTGATTTCTTTTATTTAGGTAAGGATTTAACAAGATTTAAACATGTGATTAATGTGCAATTACCTAAATAGAGGGCAATGGGCGTGAATCATGTCCAATGGGCATAGGTTTGGTTTGACTTGGTTTGACTTGGGTTGACTTGGGTTGACTTGGGTATTTGGGCTTGGTTTGGGTTAGGTATGTGGTCTATGGGAGTTTTGGGCCTAAGGTGAGCTTAGAAACGGAGGTATAACAAGCAACCGAAGCGAAACAACTCGGGTAAATCCATCAAAAATTATATTTTCCAACTTTACCCTTCCAACGTTCTTTTCCCGCGGCTTTCATGACTAAGAGGGAGTTGTCTCCATATAAGAGGGAGTTGTCTCCAACTTTACCCTTACAACTGTAATGATTCCACTAGAAATTAGTTGTCTAAGATACTCATATCTCAAAGCAATATGTCTAGACTTACCATTGTAGATTTTATTAAAAGCCCTAGACATTGTTGCTTGGCTGTCACAGTGCAAAAAGATTGCTGGCATAGGTTGTGGCCACAACTCTATATCTAACAATAAGTTTCTCAGCCATTCTGCTTCTTTACCTGCAGCTGCTAAAGCGATAAACTCAGATTCCATTGTGGAATGAGTTATGCATGTTTGTTTCTTAGAAGCCCATGAAACGGCTCCTCCACCTAAAGTGAAGATCCAACCAGAAGTTGATTTGTTATCTTTAACACTAGTTATCCAACTAGCATCACTATAACCTTCCAACACCGAGGGAAATTTGTGATAAAACAAGCCAAGGTTCTTTGTTCTTTTAAGATAGCCAAGAACTCTTCCAATGGCTCTCCAATGATCGGTGCTAGGATTATGTGTATACCTCGCAAGTTTACACACACTGAAAGCTATATCTGGTCTAGTACAATGCATTGCATACATTAAACTACCAATTGCGCTAGCATAGTCTAATTGGCTAATAGATCTTCCTTGATTCTCTTCTAACTTGTTAGAAACATCAAGTGGGGTATTAAATTCTTTAATGCCCAAGTGATTAAATTTAGAGAGAATTTTTTCAATGTAATGAGTTTGACATAAAGCAAATCCTTCATTATGTTTGTTAACTTTGATTCCTAAGATAGTATCAACCTCTCCCATGTCTTTCATTTTAAACACAGAGGTTAAATACTTCTTAGTGTCATTTATTCCCTGCATATTAGTTCCTATTACTAACATGTCATCAACATATAGACATACTATCACACCATATGTAATTGTGAACTTGGAATAAATACACTTATCTGCTTCATTATGCTTGAAACCATATGATAATATCACACTATCAAATTTTTCATGCCACTGTTTAGGAGCTTGTTTTAAACCATATAAGGACTTTACTAATTTGCAAACTTTCCTTTCATTACCAGGAAGCACAAAACCCTCAGGTTGCTCCATGTATACCTCTTCATTAAGATCGCCATTTAAGAATGTTGTCTTAACATCCATTTGATGAATGTATAAATCATAAATGGATGCTAAAGCAAACAACACCCTTATAGACGTGATTCTTGCTACAGGAGCATATGTATCAAAATAGTCAATCCCTTCATTTTGTCTAAAACCTTTAGCAACTAGTCTTGCCTTGAAGGTCTGTAGAGAACCATCGGTATTATATTTTCTTCTAAACACCCATTTGCATCCAATGGGTTTAGAACTGGGAGGTAAATCAACCAAAACCCATGTACCATTTGATAAAAGAGAATCCATCTCATCATTTATGGCCTCTTTCCAGAAAGCAGAATCTCTTGAACTCATAGCTTCACTATAAGTTTTAGGATCCCCTTCCAAATTTAAAACAAATGGTATTTTATTTAATACCTCATCTCTATTTCCTTCAACAAGAAGACTAGTGCTTGTGAAGAGATAAAATCAGAACCAAAATTCTTCTCTTTTCTAACTCTTTGAGTCCTCCTAGGTTCTAAGGGTGACTCAATTATTTTTCGTTTGTTAGAAGAAGAACTGGAATTCATGTTGGTGTCTTGTGTTACCGTAGGGTCAGAAAATTCTCTATTTGATTGTGGATTGACATTTGAGTTATTAAGAAAGCTTGTTTCTAAAAACTCAACATCTCTAGATTCTATAATAACACCAGAATCTAAATCCAGTAATCTATATGCTTTTGAATTTTCTGCATATCCCACAAAGACACTCTTAAGGGCTCTAGGCCCCAATTTGGTCCTTTTAGGTTCCGGAACCCTATAAAAGGCCAAACAGCCCCATACCCTCAAATAGCCAAAATTAGGCTTCCTACCTTTCAACACTTCATAGGAGAAGTTTTGGTTATCTTTGAAGGTATTCTGTTATGCACATGACAGCTGTTAATAAAGCTTCCCCCCACAAATTCGTTGGTAATTTTGCATGCATCATCATAGCATTAACCATATCTACCAACGTTCTATTTTTCCTCTCAGCGAGACCATTTTGTTGCGGGGTATAAGGTGCACTAGTTTGATGAATCAAACCACATTCTTCACAAAAATTAGAAAACTGAATTGGAAAGTATTCACCTCCTCGATCACTTCGTAGGATTTTAATCTTCCTTTCCAATTGATTTTCAACCAAAGCTTTATAACTTTTAAATATATCAAAAGCTTGATCTTTTGTTTTCATTAAATAAACATGAGTAAATCTGGAATAATCATCTGTAAAAGTAATAAAATATCTATTTCCGCCCCTAGTTAAGTTACCATTTAATTCACAAATATCAGAATGCACAAGTTCAAGTAACTTAGTTGTTCTATCATTCTTTGGGAAAGGTTTCTTGGTCATTTTCGCTTGTATACATGTTTCACATTTTCCAGAATTTTCATTCACACATGGAATCAAATTTTGTTTAGACATGAATTTGATTGAGCGAAAATTAACATGTGACAAACGAGCATGCCATAAATTGAATGAAGACTCAACAATATAAGCGGAAACATTAATTTTATAATACTTAATTTAAACATACCATCACATGAATATCCTTGTCCAACAAATACACCATTTTTTGAAAAAATAACTTTTTCTGCTTCTAGGACAGCCTTTAAGCCTTTCTTGCACAGTAAATTCGCAGAAATCAGATTTTTCCTCACATCCGGAACATGAAACACATTTGTCAGAATCAGTTTCTTTCCCGATGTAAATTGCACTTCGACTGTTCCTTTTCCAAGCACCTTAGCAGTATCATGATTTCCCATCAAGACCTTTTCATCTTCTCCTGCAACTTCATAATCCTTGAACAGAATTTTATTGTTGCAAACATGCACCGTGGCTCCAGAATCGTACCACCAATCAGAAGATTTTTCAACGGTCGCCATGTTGCATTCTGTTACCATACTGATTTTAAGTCTTGCAATCATAGCAACAATATCAGAAGAAGAAGACTGTTTTTCAACAACATTTGCTTTCTTTTGTCCAGCACTTTCTTCCATCTTCAACTTCTTCAAGAACATGCATTCTTTCTTGAAATGCCCTTTTTTACCACAGAAAAATCATGACTTGTTTTTCTTATTGTTGGCAGAATTATCAGAAGAATCAGCATGTTTCCTCTTATTTCCAGATTGATTACCAGCCTTTTTACCAGGTTTTTTAGACTCAACATTATTCACCTTTGTATCAGATTCTAAAGCAAACTTATTCTCACGAATACGAGTCTCTTCTTCAATTCAGAATTCATATTTATCTATTATAAATCTGATCAATTGTGAAATCTTCAAAGTGTGTATAATTTTTTCCTGTAATCATTCCAAGTGGTAGGCAATTTTGCAATTACAGCAGCCACTTGAAGTGGTTCAGACACTTCTACTTTTAAATCTTTGAGTCTAGACACCAAAATAAGTAATTCATCCACTTGATCCATCACAGACTTATTATCCGACATGTGAAATTCGAAAAACTTCATACTAAGAAATCTGTCAGTACCTTGTTTTACAGATGTGTATTTGTTCTCCAGTGCCCTCTAGATTTCTTGTGGGGATTTGATAGAACGAAACAAATCATACATCCTGTCGGACAACGAATTCAAAATAAATCCTCTGCAGCGAACTTCATCTTCCTCACGTTTCTTGCGGGATGCCTTGATTTCTTCAGTGTCTTCATCAAATGGCGGAGGAATCTCTGGCAGAGCAGTGCTTAACAGATATGCAACACCCAATTCAGTGAGTAAGAAGAGCAATTTGTCTTTCCAGCGAGTGAAATTCGTTCCATCAAAACGATCCAACTTGAACACATCAGGATTAAACATCTTGTTGAATACAGAGTCAGAACCAGAACCAACAGCAGCCTCCATTGTTTGATAATTCCTTTAAGATTGTTAGAAAAAAAAACAGAATAAACAATGTTGATGAAGGCTTTGACGTGTATTCACTGTCCTTAAAGGAATTATGCCCCCACTATGTTGCTACCGGATTAATGGAAATTCCTTCAGGATATACAAAGCCAGACAGAAATTTCTAGATAGCAATTCTAGAAATTCTCCAAGAACATGTAACTAATAAATCGTTTTTGAGAGTAAGTATTTTGTTTTTTTTTTTTTTATTTTGGAAATCAGAAGTGGAAATGCATATATAGAATTCTAAAGTCATAACACTTCAAAAGGATATAGCTTTTCAAAAGGACACAACTGTTGGCCTTTAAAAAACAGTTTATTTTAAGATAAAACAAAAAATTAATTAAACTAATTAATTAATTTCGAATTTAAGTGCCCATGTGCCCCAAGTGCCAATCTTTGACTTTAAATAATATATATATATATATATAACAAACATTTACATTTCCCTCCTACATTTTTCCCTCCAAACTTTCCAACACCAATTTGAATTATTGGGTGTAACAAGCCTTTATAAACTTGCTCTACTCTCAATGCTCTTCCTATGTGGGATAGGAAGTCACCCACTTGTCACTAACTATATCAACAATCCCCCACTTAGTTAGTGATAAATAATATTAAGACTTATGCACATAGAAGGTGTCTTTCGACTTAAACCTACTACTTGTATAGACATATCAAGATCTCATCGAAAAAATGGTTATATATAGAATATTAAACCATTGTTCCTATATAGACAAGATCGGAAACATTATACACATAAACTTACATACTTCTTTTACATGTTCACCGTGAGCATTAGCACCATATAATGGCCTTGTGCTACCATCCTGTTTCATAACACTTACAAAGTTTAAAATCCCAAACTTTGATTGAAGCGGCACCACTTCTTGTGTTTACATAGGTGAAGATCAAGTCCTTGATTTGGACTAACTTAGTTCTTAACCAAACTTTGTTTCTTCATTAAGAGTAATTTATACTCACCCTTTTTTTCTTAAGCACTATGCATTACCAGTGCTTGATATCAGTCACAAATTGTAATTTGTTATTACCTTTTAAACCTTTAGTATAGCAAAGCGATAAGAAAGGTAAGGTTCCCATTACTAGTGACAATTCAAAAATGCTTTAGACCCATCGCACTTGTAGTGCTACTTATCATATCCCTCGAGAGACCTTTAGTCAATGGGTCAGCAAGATTATTTTTTGATCTTACGTAGACAACTGTAATGATTCCACTAGAAATTAGTTGTCTAAGATACTCATATCTCAAAGCAATATGTCTAGACTTACCATTGTAGATTTTATTAAAAGCCCTAGACATTGTTGCTTGGCTGTCACAGTGCAAAAAGATTGCTGGCATAGGTTGTGGCCACAACTCTATATCTAACAATAAGTTTCTCAGCCATTCTGCTTCTTTACCTGCAGCTGCTAAAGCGATAAACTCAGATTCCATTGTGGAATGAGTTATGCATGTTTGTTTCTTAGAAGCCCATGAAACGGCTCCTCCACCTAAAGTGAAGATCCAACCAGAAGTTGATTTGTTATCTTTAACACTAGTTATCCAACTAGCATCACTATAACCTTCCACACCGAGGGAAATTTGTGATAAAACAAGCCAAGGTTCTTTGTTCTTTTAAGATAGCCAAGAACTCTTCCAATGGCTCTCCAATGATCGGTGCTAGGATTATGTGTATACCTCGCAAGTTTACACACACTGAAAGCTATATCTGGTCTAGTACAATGCATTGCATACATTAAACTACCAATTGCGCTAGCATAGTCTAATTGGCTAATAGATCTTCCTTGATTCTCTTCTAACTTGTTAGAAACATCAAGTGGGGTATTAAATTCTTTAATGCCCAAGTGATTAAATTTAGAGAGAATTTTTTCAATGTAATGAGTTTGACATAAAGCAAATCCTTCATTATGTTTGTTAACTTTGATTCCTAAGATAGTATCAACCTCTCCCATGTCTTTCATTTTAAACACAGAGGTTAAATACTTCTTAGTGTCATTTATTCCCTGCATATTAGTTCCTATTACTAACATGTCATCAACATATAGACATACTATCACACCATATGTAATTGTGAACTTGGAATAAATACACTTATCTGCTCCATTATGCTTGAAACCATATGATAATATCACACTATCAAATTTTTCATGCCACTGTTTAGGAGCTTGTTTTAAACCATATAAGGACTTTACTAATTTGCAAACTTTCCTTTCATTACCAGGAAGCACAAAACCCTCAGGTTGCTCCATGTATACCTCTTCATTAAGATCGCCATTTAAGAATGCTGTCTTAACATCCATTTGATGAATGTATAAATCATAAATGGATGCTAAAGCAAACAACACCCTTATAGACGTGATTCTTGCTACAGGAGCATATGTATCAAAATAGTCAATCCCTTCATTTTGTCTAAAACCTTTAGCAACTAGTCTTGCCTTGAAGGTCTGTAGAGAACCATCGGTATTATATTTTCTTCTAAACACCCATTTGCATCCAATGGGTTTAGAACTGGGAGGTAAATCAACCAAAACCCATGTACCATTTGATAAAAGAGAATCCATCTCATCATTTATGGCCTCTTTCCAGAAAGCAGAATCTCTTGAACTCATAGCTTCACTATAAGTTTTAGGATCCCCTTCCAAATTTAAAACAAATGGTATTTTATTTAATACCTCATCTCTATTTCCTTCAACCAAGAAGACTAGTGCTTGTGAAGAGATAAAATCAGAACCAAAATTCTTCTCTTTTCTAACTCTTTGAGTCCTCCTAGGTTCTAAGGGTGACTCAATTATTTTCCGTTTGTTAGAAGAAGAACTGGAATTCATGTTGGTGTCTTGTGTTACCGTAGGGTCAGAAATTTCTCTATTTGATTGTGGATTGACGTTTGAGTTATTAAGAAAGCTTGTTTCTAAAAACTCAACATCTCTAGATTCTATAATAACACCAGAATCTAAATCCAGTAATCTATATGCTTTTGAATTTTCTGCATATCCCACAAAGACACTCTTAAGGGCTCTAGGCCCCAATTTGGTCCTTTTAGGATCCGGAACCCTATAAAAGGCCAAACAGCCCCATACCCTCAAATAGCCTAAATTAGGCTTCCTACCTTTCAACACTTCATAGGGAGAAGTTTTGGTTATCTTTGAAGGTATTCTGTTATGCACATGACAGGCTGTTAATAAAGCTTCCCCCCACAAATTCGTTGGTAATTTTGCATGCATCATCATAGCATTAACCATATCTACCAACGTTCTATTTTTCCTCTCAGCGAGACCATTTTGTTGCGGGGTATAAGGTGCACTAGTTTGATGAATCAAACCACATTCTTCACAAAAATTAGAAAACTGAATTGGAAAGTATTCACCTCCTCGATCACTTCGTAGGATTTTAATCTTCCTTTCCAATTGATTTTCAACCAAAGCTTTATAACTTTTAAATATATCAAAAGCTTGATCTTTTGTTTTCATTAAATAAACATGAGTAAATCTGGAATAATCATCTGTAAAAGTAATAAAATATCTATTTCGCCCCTAGTTAAGTTACCATTTAATTCACAAATATCAGAATGCACAAGTTCAAGTAACTTAGTTGTTCTATCATTCTTTGGGAAAGGTTTCTTGGTCATTTTCGCTTGTATACATGTTTCACATTTTCCAGAATTTTCATTCACACATGGAATCAAATTTTGTTTAGACATGAATTTGATTGAGCGAAAATTAACATGTGACAAACGAGCATGCCATAAATTGAATGAAGACTCAACAATATAAGCGGAAACATTAATTTTATTAATACTTAATTTAAACATGCCATCACATGAATATCCTTGTCCAACAAATACACCATTTTTTGAAAAAATAACTTTTTCTGCTTCTAGGACAGCCTTTAAGCCTTTCTTGCACAGTAAATTCGCAGAAATCAGATTTTTCCTCACATCCGGAACATGAAACACATTTGTCAGAATCAGTTTCTTTCCCGATGTAAATTGCACTTCGACTGTTCCTTTTCCAAGCACCTTAGCAGTATCATGATTTCCCATCAAGACCTTTTCATCTTCTCCTGCAACTTCATAATCCTTGAACATAATTTTATTGTTGCAAACATGCACCGTGGCTCCAGAATCGTACCACCAATCAGAAGATTTTTCAACGGTCGCCATGTTGCATTCTGTTACCATACTGATTTTAAGTCTTGCAATCATAGCAACAACATCAGAAGAAGAAGACTGTTTTTCAACAACATTTGCTTTCTTTTGTCCAGCACTTTCTTCCATCTTCAACTTCTTCAAGAACCTGCATTCTTTCTTGAAATGCCCTTTTTTACCACAGAAAAAGCATGACTTGTTTTTCTTATTGTTGGCAGAATTATCAGAAGAATCAGCATGTTTCCTCTTATTTCCAGATTGATTACCAGCCTTTTTACCAGGTTTTTTAGACTCAACATTATTCACCTTTGTATCAGATTCTAAAGCAAACTTATTCTCACGAATACGAGTCTCTTCTTCAATTCGAATATGCTTTATAATCTGATCAATTGTGAAATCTTCAGAAGTGTGTAATAATTTTTTCCTGTAATCATTCCAAGTGGTAGGCAATTTTGCAATTACAGCAGCCACTTGAAGTGGTTCAGACACTTCTACTTTTAAATCTTTGAGTCTAGACACCAAAACAAGTAATTCATCCACTTGATCCATCACAGACTTATTATCCGACATGTGAAATTCGAAAAACTTCATACTAAGAAATATGTCAGTACCTTGTTTTACAGATGTGTATTTGTTCTCCAGTGCCCTCCAGATTTCTTGTGGGGATTTGATAGAACGAAACAAATCATACATCCTGTCGGACAACGAATTCAAAATAAATCCTCTGCATCAAACTTCATCTTCCTCACGTTTCTTGCGGGATGCCTTGATTTCTTCAGTGTCTTCATCAGATGGCGGAGGAATCTCTGGCAGAGCAGTGCTTAACAGATATACAACACCCAATTCAGTGAGTAAGAAGAGCAATTTGTCTTTCCAGCGAGTGAAATTCGTTCCATCAAAACGATCCAACTTGAACACATCAGGATTAAACATCTTGTTGAATACAGAGTCAGAACCAGAACCAACAGCAGCCTCCATTGTTTGATAATTCCTTTAAGATTGTTAGAAAAAAAACAGAATAACAATGTTGATGAAGGCTTTGACGTGTATTCACTGTCCTTAAAGGAATTATGCCCCCACTATGTTGCTACCGGATTAATGGCAATTCCTTCAGGATATACAAAGCCAGACAGAAATTTCTAGATAGCAATTCTAGAAATTCTTCAAGAACATGTAACTAATAAATCGTTTTTGAGAGTAAGTATTTTGTTTTTTTTTTTTATTTTGGAAATCAGAAGTGGAAATGCATATATAGAATTCTAAAGTCATAACACTTCAAAAGGATATAGCTCTTCAAAAGGACACAACTGTTGGCCTTTAAAAAACAGTTAATAAACTGTTTTTTAAGATAAAACAAAAAATTAATTAAACTAATTAATTAATTTCGAATTTAAGTGCCCATGTGCCCCAAGTGCCAATCTTTGACTTTAAATAATATATATATATATATATAACAAACATTTACATTTCCCTCCTACATTTTTCCCTCCAAACTTTCCAACACCAATTTGAATTATTGGATGTAACAAGCCTTTATAAACTTGCTCTACTCTCAATGCTCTTCCTATGTGGGATAGGAAGTTACCCACTTGTCACTAACTATATCAACAATTTTTGCATCATTAATGAGTCATCACAAATTCATTATAGAGATGAAAATGAAAGATACTGGCATCTGCCAATAACAATTATTGCATTAATTGCATATATCTAACAATATTTAAAGCTTTACGTATCTGACTAATTATCAATAATAATAATAAGGATGAATTGAGAGGGAAATCGATAGTGAAAGCTTATTGCATTTGATAAGAAATGTTTAGAGCGCAAGCAAGCATTCTTTTAATATCGTGGACTACGTGTCGTTTTTGGATTTATAAACGAAATAAGAGCGAATTAAGTTTCTTAACTTTTGTCTTAATTTGTTCGAGTGTCAAGCCGCTTAAAGTATGTAATTGGCCTTCATAATTAACATTTACATCTCTACGTATATATTTTTTTTTTTTTTGAAGCTTAAACGGAGCTGATAAAATCTCCGACTGTCCCAGATTCTTACAAGAAACGCATTCTCTAGATTCGAATCTAGAATATCAATGTCAGATCATGAGTTATACAACACCAAGACACGCCCCTTGGGCACTACATCTTTAAGTATCTTTGGTTATTTTGTCGATTTGAATTATTTAATTGGGTTATAGTTTGTGATTTCATTATTAAATCATGGATATTAGACTATTTTGTTTGAGTAATTGATGTCATACAATCTAATTATAAATATAAAAACTAATTTATGATGACTGGATTATATTATATCAAATTACTCAAAATTTGTATAAAAAACTTAAATTCAAATATTGTAACTCTGGTATTATAATTTACATGTTAGTATTAGAGGTCTATTCATAAATTAGTTCCGTAAAATGATAGTGTTCCTATGGAAAATAAAGATAAATTATACTCAATTATTTTTCGCCCCAACATTAACTTGATGTGGGGGATGGAATGCCCTTATGTTGAAAAATAATCAACAAATGCAATAAGTTTTATTAAAACAAAAATTTATAAATAAAATACAAACCAAAAACAGAAACTTACAAAACAAGTAATCAATATCAATAACACCAGAAATTTACATTGCAAGTATCAAAATTATAAACACACTGACTTGTGAAGATTGAGGCTAACGTATGAGGCTATGTCCTATACCAACAATTCGCCCATACTCTTGTACTTGTAGTTCGTTAGACGTCTGCCACCAGGATACAAAAATCAAGTCGAAAATCCGCACTGAATGTTTTGACCCCTTGCGAATCTACTGGATGTTTGTTTTCAAGGTTCAGTAAGTTTGTATATGGAAAATTCTATATGTTTAGAAATTCTGTGTTATCACCTCTGTGATAAATGCTCTGTATATATAAGAAGAGTTGCAAAACATTTTTCCAGTTTCTCAGAAGGATTGTGTTGATCAGACACAACCTTCTAATTCAAATCCAAAATTTAAATTAGGAAAAAATATTTTTAAGTAAGTAAGGTATTTAATGAATCCCAAATAGCCCAAGAGCCCCAAGGCTCATCTTTGATTTAATTAAATATATATTAAATAAATCTAATACCAAACTAATCAACCACACTCATCCAAGCCCAAGCCCAAGCCTTGTTATTTCCAATTTGATATAAGTGTTTAGAGAACACTTATAAACCTTTCATTTCCCATTTATTTTTTAGATGTGGGACTACTCCCTCTATTTTCTATACAAACTCTTATAATACCCCACATTTGTATAACAAATAGTGGCGATATTGTACATAGCATGATCCATAGAAAATTTAAAAACGATATGCATTAGGAGAGGTGTCTTTTGGACTTGAACCTTCCTTAGTAAATACTTATTGGATTTACTGATGAGTCAGTGTGTATAGAAGATATTGAATTGTTCATCATATTTTGTAAATCAAGACAATAAATATCACACATATCGAATTTTGAGATCTTTCGATTCATACGGTTGTGTTTTAGAGAATTTAGTCATTTCATTCTCATAAATGCGACCCCACATTACTCCTATATAAGTGACACAAACACCGTTAGTGTCATTAAGAATGATTAGTCATTCACCCTTAACATCATAGTATCATAACATTCATTATCATAGGAATGAACAACTTATTATGCTCTATCGCTTGAGTTTTATCCAACTAGTTTTCCACATTGAACCTAGACTTGAATTACCAAATTGCTAGGTTGGGTTTCCATTAGGTTACTTATCATTGTGTTGGCTTTAAGCCCATTCCCCTCGATAAATATGACACTTGCTCTGTAACACCCGAAATTTATTTTTCCCAATTTTAATTCAATAATTATGGGTGTTAGAAATTTAAGGACTAAATTGTTAGGATTACAAAAGTTTGATTTAAAATTTATCAAAATGGGCAAGTTGAGAGGTGGCAAATGATATTTGTCATGTAGTATAAAAGAAAAACACACCATTTTTTCCCTTCACTTTTCAACAGTCCTCTTTTTGAAAGAAAATAGGTGAGACAGATAGAAAAGAAGGAAAAATGAGAAAAAGAAGAAAAAGAGAGAGAGAGTTGTCCCAATTTGGAGCCGATCTCGACCTGGTCTTTTAGGGAAAGTGTAGATCTCGACGAGAGGATTATTTTGATGGTGGTTTCATCTCGGGAAACTCCCTATTTTCATAGAAATCCCGGTAATAATATTTTAGTGGTTTTCCTTGATTTCCCGTTGATCCGGAACTCCGATTGATAAACCATCAACGGCATTGGAACCGGGAGGGGGAAAGGAAGATTCGACCGCCGAAAAATTTAGATTCCGGCGCGTGGCGCTCACGTGCGCCTTACGCAGTGGCGCGTAAGGCCCACGCGCTGCCTGGACGAGCGGTGCGTGGCCCACATGCGCCGGACAGAATATAGCCGCCGACTTTCCGAGTCTTCCTCCGTGATTTCCCTACCATTCCGAGTAGTAACGGACCTCCGAATCTAGATTTTCATATAAATTATTATTATGTTCGGTTTATGCAATGTGTTTAGAAATGTAAAAAGCTTTAAAGTATGATTAGTTTACATGCTTAGACCATATAAATGATTACTTTGTGGTTAAGAAGTGAATGATGAACTTTATCAAAAAATATGGTCGAGTAAGATTGTGTGCGGGAAATTATTGTGAGCCCGAGATTTGGGTTAGTAATGTTGAATTAAATTGTGGATGTGTATGGTTGGAATAGAATTTGAATGTAAGTTAATCATTATGAGTTGTATAATGGGAGTCTGTATTATAGACGGACCTTTTCCGAAAGTTCGTTAGGATTACGAGAGTGTTTGAGTCACGTTTCTTGCATATTCTATCATCTATTCTATTTAGGATTATGTTCCTTATAGTAAATTATTTTGTCTCTTTAGGTGATCGTGATACCGTAAGCGGGGACGGTCTTGCTGCATAGTTCCTTTCTCTGTAGTCAGCTCACCAGGTGCGTGGATAAGCTTGTAACATTGATGTTTTCCAAAGTATATAGTATGTATGTTTTCTCAAATGAATTTTTAAGGTAATGCATTAAATGATTTTGTTTTTGGAAAGATTAATTTTTCTATGAAAGTATGAATCGAATATTGGTTATGTTGAAAACATGATATGTGATGTATGAGAAATTTGCATGATTTGATATATATATATATATATATATATGAGCATGTGTTTTAGAAATGATTTTTATGCTAGGATGCACTCCGTGTAATTATACGTGCCAGATTATTTGCCGTGAGATGAGGTCTCATATTGCCAGTTTTGCTCCGGATGCCAGTTATTATCATGGGGATGCCCCATGTTGTCAGCTTTATCAACTTGCAAGTTTAATTATCAAACCATTTAATGAATTTCTTAAAGTCAAATAAAGCAACTAAAATCATTTCCTTAATCATCACAACTTTAAGATATTTATATTTTAATTAATTTAATCATTTAACAATTAAATAATTATTTAAATACAAATATATTAAATATATGTATTATAATTACATTAAATATCAAATACATATATATTTATGATATTAGTCAAATATCTCAATTTGACATTTAATTAATGTGTATTGATAAAATCTATCATTAAATGCAAATACACAAAAATTAGGAAATTACTATTAGGTCCTTTCATATTTATTTTTCGTTTAACCTTGAAACGAATTATAAATAATCAGTATTATTTATAAATATTGCCCTAGTGCTCTACGAGTATATTTCATTAGTGAGACTCTCTAGATTCAGGCATATCTGTCACGAAATCCAATTTCGTGTCTATAATTTACCCACCCGTAAATTATGACGACCACAGATAAACTCTCTAAATCATACAGGTCGATGTCATGGCAAATGTATAATTCCTCCGTCACAGTATCCGGATATATCCCAGAGATATAGATGTAAATGTCAAATCTCTATAGGGATTATCCCGTCGACGTCTCTATTAGCAATCTCAAAAAAGAACACTTAGAACTCACTTCTAAAGTGTACCACGGGCCCATGGTTTTTATCTAATTGCTAATCATAAATGGACTACCTATGCTCTGTACACAGAACTGAAAGATATTATCTCGACACACACAGGACACCCTGAGGATCTATCCACACCCAACGAACATACGAAGGTCTAATATAAATAGATCAGTGATGTGACTGCCATCTAAGTGTGGAAGATGTCTCATGTGCCCACAGTGGCATCTCAAGTCGAAGAATCACAAATGCTACTCAACCCGAGAAGATTCTTATTGACGTTGGTGTACCATCCATTAAGAATCTTTGGTGATTCGTTCAGTGTTTATCCGCTATAAACACCTACACGTCTATACGAGTCCCCAAGACTCATGGTTCATTGAAAAACCATTGGAATCATATATTCCAGTATACGACATGTACCGGTCTCAACGGGTTTACTGTACTGACCAAGTAGTGTAAACCTTGACCATGAACTGTCTAAGAATGACAACGTCATGATACAACTCAATATCAGTTGCGACGCTTTTGCAACAGTATTATGACTAATCATTCTAAGGTCAATTACGTCTTTACCATATACGAAGATATATTATATTATAGAAACTGCTCATTTTATTCATAATAAAACGTTTTATATAAGTATTTTTCAAGGAAATACAAACGGGAATTGGCACTCTGAGCATCAACCCCAACAAAATCTCTCACTTGCTCTAGTGCCAATATCGATTGTATCTAATACCCATCGACTCCACTTGTTTATCAAACAACTTCAGAGGTATGGCCTTTGTCAGCGGGTCTGCTACATTATCTTCACTCGATACCTTGCACACGACAATATCCCCTCGCGACACAATCTCTCGAATGATGTGGTACTTGCGTTCTACATGCTTCGACTTCTAATGCGCCCTCGGTTCCTTTGCTTGCTCAATGGCTCCAGTATTATCACAGTATAATGAAATCGCATTCTCGATACTTGGGACAACTCCCAATTCTGTGATAAAGTTCCTAATCCATACAATTTCCTTTGCAGCTTTAGAAGCTGCAATGTATTTCGCCTTTGTGGTGGAATCTGTTGTAGACCTCTGTTTGGAACTCTTCCAACAAATTGCACCTCCATTAAGGGTAAAGACAAATCCAGATGTAGACTTTCTATCATCAGGATCCGATTGGAAGTCGGAATCCGTATACCCGTTAACTTGCAGTTCACTTCCTCCATAAATTCTCAACTTATCCTTAGTACCTTTAAGATACTTCAGGATATGCTTAATGGTCATCCAATGGTCATTACCTGGATTGGACTGATATCTACTAGTTAAGCTAACAGCGAAACTGATATCAGGCCTAGTACATAATATGACATACATTATGCTACCCAAACACGAAGCATAAGGTTGGTTAGACATTCTAACCTTCTCATCTTCTGTTTGTGGACTCATCTTCTTCGAAAGATGAATCTCATGTTTGAACGGTATGTTTTCTGTCTTACAGTTACCAAAATTATACCGTTCTAAGATCTTATCTATGTACGTTAATTGAGATAACCCAATCAGCTTCCTTTGTCTATCTCTATAGAGTTTTATCCCTAAAATATAGGAAGCTTCTCCCAGGTCCTTCATGGAGAAATTCTTACAGAGGTATGCTTTGACGCTTTGTAACATTCTTATATCATTCCCAATGATTAGGATGTCATCAACATAGAGGACTAAAAATACGATCATGCTCCCACTGGCCTTCTGATACACACGGGATTCTTTTGAATTCTTGAGAAAACCAGACGATTTAATAATCTCATCGAATAGAAGATTCCAACTTCGTGAAGCTTGTTTAAGTCCATAAATGGACTTCTTAAGCTTACACACCAAACCCGAGTTTTCGCTGGACGCAAAACCTTCCGGTTGTTCCATATAGATTTCTTCATCAAGAAATCTATTTAGAAAATCTGTTTTGACATCCATTTGCCAAATCTCGTAGTCATGATACGCAGCTATAGAAAGTAAAATCCTAATAGACTTAAGCATGGCTACTGGTGAAAAAGTTTCATCGTAGTCGACGCCAGGTCACTGCGTGTAACCTTTTGCTACCAGTCGGGCCTTGTAAGTTTCAACCTTACCGTCAGACTCGCGCTTCCTTTTGTAAACTCATTTACAATCGATAGGAACAATTCTTTCGGGAAGCGGAACCAAATCCCAAACTTGATTCTCATGCATTGAGTCCAACTCGGATTTCATGGCACTTTGCCATTTCACGGAGTCGATGTCCAACATTGATTCTCTATAGGTAAAATGATCAGTCTCTTCAACTAAGAGAACATCAAGACTCTTTTCTTATATCAAATACAAGCGTTCAAGAGGTCTTGATACCCTTTGTAACCTACAGAGTGTGTGTGTTGAAGGTCCTTCATCTACTTGAACTTCAGTTTCCTCTGTTGGTTCGTTGTTTTCAGGTTGGACTTCATTAAGTTCAACATGTCTATGATTACCACCTTCTGACAAGAATTCTACTTATAGAAATCTTACGAAGCGAGCTACGAACACATTTCGATGCTCGGTATCATAGAACAGATATCCCCTCGTTTCCGAAGGATATCCAATAAACCTAAACTTTTACCCTCGATGAGAAAGCTTATCTTGCTGAGTCATCCTGACATAGACAAGACTACCCCAAACCTTAATATAACTAAGATTTGGTCTCCCACCGGTCCATATCTCATACGGAGTCGTAGGAACAGCTTTTGAATGAATCTTATTCAAAAGATGTGCAGTTGTTAAAAGATAGTATCCCATAAGTAATAGGGCAAATCTGTAAAACTCAACATCGATCGGACCATATCCAATAAAGTCCGATTTCTCCTCTCAGACACTCCATTGTGATGTGGAGTATCTGGAGGAGTATATTGAGCGAGAATCCCATTCTCTGTCATATAATCCATGAACTCACTGCTCATATATTCACCGCCTCGATCGGATCGAAGGCATTTAATATATTGATCAGTCTGTTTTTCTACTTCATTTCGGAACTCTTTGAACTTTTCAAAGGTTTATGATTTATGTCGCATCAAATAGACATAACCGTACCGTGACAGATCATCGGTAAAGGTAACGATGTACGAATAACCATTGTGAGCAGTCTGACTTAGTGGACCACATAAATCAGAATGTACGAGTTCCAGTACGTTAGTGGCACAGTGTCCAATACCTGAAAATGGGGCTTTGGTCATCTTACCCTGAATACACGATTCACATGTTGGATAGGGTTCAATGGTGAGATCTGGTATCAAACCATTCCTAACTAATTGGGTAAGGCGGTTAACGCCTATCTGACCTAGCCTAATATGCCATAGTTCAGTATTATTAACAACAGGTAAACTACGTTTATTAACTCCAGTATTTAAAATATCTTTAGAAGTTTGCAATGTGTGATGATCATGCTGGTTTGGAAAACAAAGGATCTGAATATTACGTTTATCATATAAATACAAAGAACAATTCTTAATATTAATACGATAACCTTCTGTATCCAATACAAAAAGAGATATAATATTAAATACACATCCTGGTACAAAATAGAAGTAATATAATAAAAGTGTCCCATTCTGCAAAGGGATCTCGCATACTCCCACTGCAATTGCATCCAGAGAGTCTCCACTCCCAAATCGCAACTGCATCTCTCCAGGTTTCAGTTTCCTACTTTCCTTCAGCACCTGCAACGAATTGCAAATGTGAACAGGACAATCTGAATCTAAAATCCAGCTGGATGTAACGGCTTCACAAGCCAAAGAGATATCAATAACTGGAAAAATAAATGTATCTGATGTAGATGCTCTCTCATTCCTCAGCTAGGCAATGTAGTCAGGACAGTTCCTTTTCCAGTGCCCGACTTTGCTGCAATTATGGCATTTGTCTTCAGAAGCCCTTTTTGGCTTTGCTATCTTACCTTGTGGTTGAGGACCGAAACCCTTCTTCTTCTTCTCTTTCTTCTTCTTTCCCTTTGACCAAGTCTGGGAAGAAGCAGAAAGTGAAGTAGATCTCGAAGGGCGAGTCGGTACTCCCTTCTTGAGGTCCTCTTCCGCCGTGAGCAGCATCCTATAGAACTCATGGTAGGTACAGATAATCCCATTCATGTTGAAGTACATCATGAATTGGCGATATGAAACTGTGAGCGAACCAAGAATGACACTACTACTACGAGAATGTCATTCAGATGGAGATTATGTTGCCTCAGTTGATCGATCAAGTGAAGAACATGTGAGCTCACAGCTTGCCCCCCGTCCAGTCGCGCATGGAACAGTTTCATCGCAACTTTGTGAACAACAACTTGTTCTTGGTTCTCAAACGATTCTCGTAATCGCGTCATCATACTATACGCATCTAACATGCCATAGTATTATTTCTTGAGTCCCGATGTCAGCGAACTTAAGATGTATGATTTCACTTTTAAATCATCATTTTTCCAAGATTGGAAAACTTGGCGTTCCTCCGGTGTTGCGTCCTTAGCTACAGTAAGGGGCAGTGGACCCTCAAAAACATATGCCAACTTCTCGAAATCAAGGACAATCCTCAAATCCAAGTCTCAATCGGTAAAGTTCTCAGCGCCTTTGAGTTTGTTCGTATCCAACATACGCAAATTGATTAGTAAATGGTGCCGCCATCGCAAATCTATCATATAGATTACGAAAAACGGTTAGCAGATATAAAACAGTTTCATATAATATCAAAAGCATTAACTAGATCATTGATTTTTAATCTAAAAATGTCACTCCCACTAAATCATGCAATACTGTAATCCCCAAGATAATACAAAGATTTAATAATTAAATTAAATACAAATAGTGAAAGGCGGATCCCGTGAATATATTTCAGCTCACAGCAGAGGCACTGTCTCGCCTACGTATATTCATCAGGTAGACAACTCATTGTCAATCACTCAATAGTGACTCATGGGTTTCCGGTCCTGGTCGTTTCTCGTTGTGACAGCTTGGGCACGTTCACAAGGAGACGTACTAAGGTTAAACTCGTCAATGATAAACTCAAGCTACTTGTGTAACCCTGACAGCTTGGGAACGTTCAGAATTCCGCTTTCGCTTGAATTTATCAAATATCTAATATACATCCGGCATAAATAAATCTCTATCGGCTACACCCTCACAGCAGAGGCACGGTCTCGGATGTAGTCATAGAAAAATATTCATAAACCGTATTGACAAGACGGACCATATAATATGCATCAAATACATAATTCACATAAAACCTTATTAATTAGGGATTTTCCGCAAAAGATGCTTTTTAATTTATTTAATCAAATTAAATAAATACATGCATGTAACAAGTAAAGAATAAATTAAATATTGAATTTAAAATGCATAATCATATTAGGGTGGTCAGAATCAGACTCGTTTTGATACCATTTTGAAGGGGTTTTATGGCGAAAATCTGGTAACGCAGTGGAATAGTGGAAAATCAAAATTTTCAGATTTCAAATTTTTTCTTGGATTAATTAAATAAACTTATTTATTTAATTATCCAATTATCAAATTCTGAAAAATTACACAAGAAATCAAATTTCTTGGTAATTACCGAATTGCCCCATAACTTTGCAAATTGATCATTTTAGTCCAAAAATTGTCAAATACAATTTTGGAAGATTCTAAATCACTTCTAAAATATTTTTCAACATATCTAATTCATCGAAATCAGATTGCACACAAATCCCCAAACTTTTCTGAAATTGCCGAGAGCACCCCCAACTTTCGATTTTTTGCAATTTGGTCCTTTTGTGTTCTAAACATGCCAATATCAAATCCAATCAGCCCAAAAATTTACATGCATCATATACATTCCATAATACATCACATATATGAAAATCCTCAATTTTGGAATGGGTTATGAACCCTAATTTTTCAATTTCATCAAATTGACCAATTTTACCAAATTTTTAAAATCCAACACTTTAATTCTTTCAATACTTCATCAAACAAGCCTCACTACTTTGAAATAACTCTAGAACAATTATAGGTCACCAAGGAGTGGCTCAACAACTCTAGAATGGCAACTTGATTTCTAAAGAATCAAAAGTAAGCATTTGAAACCATTTTAAGCATACTTACATATATCAATCTTTCATTCAAGTTCACAACCAAATAAACACAAACTATAAGAGTAGAGATAACATCAAAGCATCACAAATTTAAGCTAAGCATGTTAGAAATATTTTTCATGTTGAAAGAATTGAAAGAAAACTTACAAAACCTTAAGATTTCCAAGCTTTTTCTCTTTTCTTCAAACTTTTTCTCTCAACTACTTTTGTGTTATATTTTGTGTATCTTGAACTTATCAAACCCTAAAAATGAAAAAAAAAAACAATATATACTTCACAAAAAATTGGCCTTTGGCCGAATTTGAAGCAATAGGAAATATCTAGATATTTATTTTTGTTTCATTAAAGTAAGCTTTATCAACTTGCAAGTTTAATTATCAAACCATTTAATGAATTTCTTAAAGTCAAATAAAGCAACTAAAATCATTTCCTTAATCATCACAACTTTAAGATATTTATATTTTAATTAATTTAATCATTTAACAATTAAATAATTATTTAAATACAAATGTATTAAATATATGTATTATAATTACATTAAATATCAAATACATATATATTTATGATATTAGTCATATATCTCAATTTGACATTTAATTAATGTGTATTTGATAAAATCTATCATTAAATGCAAATACACAAAAATTAGGAATTGACTCTTAGGTCCCTTCACATTTATTTTTCGTTTAACATTTAAACGACTTATAAATAATTAGTATTATTTATAAATGTTTCCCTCGTGCTCTACGAGTATATTTCATTAGTGAGACTCTCTAGATTCAGGCATATCCGTCACGAAATCCAATTTCGTGTCCATAATTTACCCACCCGTAAATTATGACGACCACGGATAAAGTCACTAAATCATACAGGTCGAGGTCATGGCAAATGTATAATTCCTCTGTCACAGGTATCCGGATATATCCCAGAGATATAGATGTAAATGTCAAATCTCTATAGGGACTATCATGCCGACGTCTCTATTAGCAATCTCAAAAAGAACACTTAGAATTCACTTCTAAAGTGTACCACGGGCCCATGGTTTTTATCTGATTGCTAATCATAAATGGACTACATATGCTCTGTACACAGAACTGACTGATCTTATCTCGACACACACAAGACACCCTGAGGATCTATCCACACCCAACGAACAGACGAAGGTCTAATATAAATAGATCGGTGAAGTGACTGCCATCTAAGGGTGTAAGATGTCTCATGTGCCCACAGTAACATCTCAAGTCGAAGAATCACAAATGTTACTCAACCCGAGAAGATTCGTATTGACGTTGGTGTACCATCCATTAAAAATCTTTGGTGAGTCGTTCAGTGTTTATCCGCTATAAACACCTACACGTCTATACGAGTCCCCAAGACTCATGGTTCATTGAAAAACCATTGGAATCACATATTCCAGTATACGACATGTACTGGTCTCAACGGGTTTACTGTACTGACCAAGTAGTGTAAACATTGACTATGAACTGTCTAAGAATGACAACGTCATGATACAACTCAATGTCAGTTGCGACGCTTTTGCAACAGTATCATGACTAATCATTCTAATGTCAATTACGTCTTTACCATATAAGAAGATATATTATATTATAGAAACTGCTCATTTTATTCATAATAAAACGTTTTACATAAGTATTTTCAAGGAAATACAAACGGGAATTGGCGCTCTGAGCACCAAGCCCAAGCTCAAGCCTTGTTATCTCCAATTTAATATAAGTGTCTAGAGAACACTTATAAACCTTTCATTTCCCATTTATTTTTTTGATGTGAGACTACTTCATCTATTTACTATACAAACTCTTACACCTTCAAGGTGACAATATATAAAGGTTGAGATTTTTTTTCCTAGATGCGATATCTATACTTGTTATAAATCGTCAATATTGTTTCAACTATTCTCAACCTTTAATTGTAAAATGCGACTATTTTAATGTATGTTCAATGTTTGAAACATATTTTAATTATATATCCAAATTTAGTATATATACTTTACAATTTTTAAATGAACCAATGAACAAAATTTTAAGATTTGTGTATTTTTAATAATGTGTCAATATTTAAGCATACGATTAATAATTTTCCTTGTGAAAACAACTGAATAGAGTTGTATATGTGCCTTATCTCTAGTGGTAGAGTATAATTTGAAAGAGCTAGAATTAGAATTATTCTTAATAATCATATCTTTTGTGCACTAATATTCTCCTAAATAAATTTATATGAGTCAGAGTTATGATGATGAATTATTTGCAAATTTATCTTGATAGCAACTATGAGCATTTTATTGGACTGTTTTGTTAAAATATTACTCATATTTGTGGAATGAAATTGTTGTTATTGATTGATTAAAAAAAAACAAATCAACTTTCCACCTACAAAAACGACATGATTGATTATCTCGCAATTATCACCCTGGCCTGGCTTCATGAGTTATCTACTTATCTTAAAAGTACTAGCAGATAATCCAACACTCTTTCTCCACGTATTTTTATTTTTCTAATTAATTTTTTTAAAAAAAAAAAAAAATTGTTTCAAACGATAATCAGAACGAACTGATAATGCTTGTTTGGGATTCATCTCTTTTTTCGAAAAACAACTGCATTTATTAATCGCTCACTAAATTGTCGCAGATTATAGAGCAAGTCACAATGGATGCAAATGTACAATAAGATGTTCAATAGAGTGGGCAATTTTCTCAGTAACTCCAATTCGGAGTTAGATTTTGGACATGTTTTTATATCTTAATTTAAAATAGAGATAGAATCGGATTAAAAAAATATTTTAAAATTTCAAACGAGACATGATGAGGTATTGAGATGGGATATGGGACAAGATAAATTAATTTTTTTTTTTTAGTGATTGGCAAATCTCAATTTGTCCCATCCGAATGCCAATCCTGACTCGTCCCATCCTAATGTTCAATATGAGAGAGCCAAATAAACTACTGAACATGCTTTAAAATTAAGTCTACGCCTAACTTAAAGCACAAACTCTATTCAATTAAGGGGGAAAAAAATCTATCATTGAAATTTAATGATCATTCGATTCGAAGAAGAATTTTTAATTAAAACAAATATTATAAGCTAAAGTGGTAAAGCGCATGCTTTACGGCATGAGCCAATGAGCCATGACCCACAAGCCCAAAACTTCCAAAAGGAAATAATTACCATAAAAATAGACTTCCCAAAGATTTCCTCGGTGCCACTTTCTTTCAATTTTAATTAATGTCAAGTATCTTAATTTTATAACACGTTAGGAAGACCACATGACCACGACACATATATTTCAAGCCAATTAATGACCCAATTGTGTCACCAGATTGTTAGTCTATTAAAGAGGTGATTTGATTTTAGGATAGTGACCCTCGCACTCATGAGTCACACCCACCCAAATTTTCATAGGAAAATTATAAAAAAATAACCTGTTGAGCTGGTGGGATTGCCCCCAAATGTTCCACTTATATTTATTGGCACGTCATCATATAAATACGTGGGTAAATGAATGACCACAATTAATAAATAGCTTGCGCCCGAATAAGTAATTGGCGACACAAAGAAAGAGAAATGAAAAACAGCCAACTGGAAATGCAAATTTGGCTAGAACATGATTAGCATGCCTACATATACATATATATATATATATGTTGAACCAAGAAACTCTGATGAGAGATGAAACAATGGTGCAAAACCCTTCAAAAATTATTTCCTATTACTTAATTTGTATTTGATAAATCGCACCACCACAATTGGGGGAAGAGACCAGTTTCATGCACCAAAGCAAACTGCATGCCAAAGCAAACTGTTTCTAGGAGCAGCCACAAGTCAACCGAAAAAGACATGACAATGCCTCATGTCTTCAATATATAGCTTCCCCACAAAACACATTTATCTCGCAACTTCTGTGTTGTTGCTGTTGCCGTTGCCGTTGTCGTTGCCGTTACCCCTAACATTCTTTTTTTCCAACTCCGCCAACAAATTCCTACCCTACCAAAAAAATGAATTTATGTGGTTTTGGACCTCTACACATCATCATTAATAAAAACATTTGGCATGCAAGGAGATAAGCTTCATTCTGTATTGATTCACTTCTAGAGGATCATTATCAATTATTAATTTTATATTATAAAATCATTTAATTTATTTTTTTTAACAACAATTATAGATATACTGAATGATCACTTTTCCGTACAATTAAATCATGATTTTAAATTAAAATTTTCATTTAATTAAATAATTTTTTAATATACACAATTTTTTTTTATTGTTTTCAAATTATAATTAAATATTCAATATGTACTCATGGAATACTTATATCACTACTCATATTTTAATGACTATTAAGAGTGTTAGTCAATTAAGAGTACGAATTTTGACTAACGTGATTTAAAGCTGCCGACTTTGATTAAGAAAATTAATATATATTTTATATTTTATTTATTTATTTATTTGCAAAATGAACCTCACTCAATTTATTTGATTATTTATTTTCCCGGAAATTATAATTACGGAAAAGTACGGAGAAGGAGAACCGTTTCATATTGTAAAGATAGGCAGATCATCACATAGGGTTAATTTTGTCTTTTCAAAAATCATGACGTGTCAAAGTACAATGCAATTGTCAGCGAAAAGCTTCAGAGTTTTTTTTTTTTTTTTTTTTTTTTTTTTTTTTTTTAGATAATGAAATATTTGATTAATAAAACACCACAAAAATGTAAATAAACTATCATTTTGGCTCGAATATAAACTTATGAGATTTTAAGACTCGAACTTAGTTAGGACGAAACCTAAGAACATATCATATATCACGCATCTTTAAAATTATTTAGATCATAAGTCGTATTCACATTGAAATTTTCTGAAAGAGTTGTAGGAAGTTCCAACATTTAGTTCACTTCTAAATGTAGATCTATCATTTTTCTCGCACAGATCTTCTATCGACTGATGAAAAGATAATATTATTCTTGCAAAACATAAATAAAAATCCAACACAAGATTGGAAATTTACCCACATAAATTGGTGGAGTCATAGATTCATAAAGATCTTGAAAACAACAAAAGGAAATGAAAAACAGAAACAAAGAAAACGAAAACAGGGAAAGGAAGAAAGAAAAAAATGGAGGAGAAAAAAGAAAGAAAAAGATGTGGAGAGAAGGAAAGAAAATGGAAGAAAGAAAGAAAAGATCTGGAGAAAGGAAGAGAGAGAGGGGAGAGTGTGGGGCCGGGGTGGTTGGGGGTTGCCGCCGACCACAACAATGGCTGTGGTCGGCGGCCAAAGATCTCAGTTATATAAGTGTTTACATAGAAAATAGAGAACAAAGGAATCACTGCTCTACATTTCTGAAAGGCTTCAGAGTTCAGATAATATAGTAGTATTCGTAACTAATTAATATAGAGAAATGATATACCCACTAACATATTTACATCAATTTGTCTAGAACGACAACCTTTGATGCGTTTTGGTTAAAAAAATTAAACCCATGTTTTGTGTATCCCAGTTGCCAAACAAATCATTCAACTTGCCCTAAATTAATTTTCTTCCCTAAATCAATTTCGTTGCTCTCAAACCAGTTCGTCGGCTTCAAAGCAAGCAAAACGCAGCAAACAAGTCCACAGCCAATCCACGGTCAGTTCGTCGGCTTCCTAGCAATGGTCTTGTTTTCTTTTCATTTTTTATTTACTATCTTGTTTTCTATGTAATTATCAATGGTCTTTCAAGAAATCTTCTAGATTCAAGGACAAAAGGTCACTATAATAAACCCAAATCAATTTTCTTCCCTACATCAATTTCGTTGCTCTCAAATCAATTTTGTTGCTCTCAAACCAGTTCGTCGGATTCCAAGCAAGCAAAACGCAGCAAACAAGTCCACGGTCAGTTCGTCGGCTTCCAAGCAATGGTCTTGTTTTCTTTTAAATTTTTTTATTTACTCTTATAGATTCAAGGACAAAAGGTCACTATAATAAACCCAATTTCAATTATTGATGAGGTTACATGTGATGTTGATAAAAGACATCAATAATTAATTGATTGATTAGCCCTTAAATTCTGCTGTTAAATTCCAGAAACATTCTGAAACCATTAAAGATTATACCCAAAAATTTTCTTGCTTGAATTTGTTTGAGCGGAAGCATTTTGTGTAGTGATGGCAGTGAAGATTGAGCATTTTAATGAGCATTTTGTGTAGTGATGGCAGTGAGGATTGAGTATTTTGTGTAGTGATGGCAGTGAGGATTGAGCATTTTGTGTAGTGATGGCAGTGAGGATTGAGCATTTTGTATATTGATGGAAGTGTGGATTGAGCATTTTGTGTAGTGATGGCAGTGTGGATTGAGCAGGCATGAGCTTCGAATTTGCTCTCTTGATTTTGGGTGGTTTCCATTTAAGCTTGATTTTGCTCTGTTTCTTTATGAATTTCCTGGTATGTTGCTTCAAAGAATACATGACTATGATGTTATGATATTTTTCCGTCTTATTCTTACCTAAGGTTTATGTTATGATGCATTTTGCAGTTGATTTGTAATCATAATGTCATCTAGCACAAGTGCAAATTCAGTGGAACGGCGACGTTGTCGCAAATGCCCCAACGGTTACCAAAAGTTATGGACTTCTTGTTGGGGTTTCGGGAGATGGGCGCAGCGGAAGTGCGGTTTGGGCGAAATCGTAATTTTAAAACTTTTTTAAATTACCGAATAAATTATTCAATATCTAATATGAATAATTATTCATATTTCCCCTAAACCTATTTATTCGATATCAAATAACGACATAAATATATATGAAACGTCGCGAAATTTTTACGAAAAATATTTTTCCGTAAAATGACGCAAAACGCGTTTTTGACCGAACCGACTACCCAACTCTTATGGGGACTGCCCAGGTCAGCCCCAATAGTGTTAGGGCAGTTCATGGGCTGCCCGAACATCGAGGAACTCACTGTTTGGACAGTCGTCACCCGGTTGGCTCAAAAGTCACTCGGTATGCTCAAAAGTCACCCGGTAACGCCGTTTTCGCCGTTTTTCGCTTATTTCAACTCCGAAACACTTTCCGGAAATTGTTCCAACTCCCAAAATACATCTAATACATTCATATGACATCAAATTCATCACAGAATTTCCAGTTTACACAGATCTGATCCAGAAACCGAAATTAGCAAATTTCATGTTTTAAATCCAAATTTTCAAGATTAAATCAATTAATCAAAACACCAATCAAAGTCACCACACATGAAGCACCCAAGAATAATTCTAGGTGTCACAAGAGTGGTCATAACACTCTAGAATAGCAACTCATCATCAAATGATCAATTTGGACAACAATTACAATAATTTCATCCAAATACACTTCACACATGCATCAACACTTCCAATTCATCCACCACAACCAAAAGCCCCAATTTTTCAGAATTGAAGGAACCCTAGAACCTTTCTAAATCATCAAGAAACAAGAAACTAAATTTCCAAGCTTATGGTTTTGAAGAATTACCTTAGATATCCTAAATCCTTAGTTTTTTTTTTCCTTGATTTTCCTTCATTCTTCATGGATTTTCAAAACAAATTTTGAGAGAGTTTTCGGCCATGGTAGAGGTTGAAGAAAGAGAAAATAAATTTTTTCTTTTTAAAATGGAAGTGCCGACATTAAGGGGTATTTTGGTCCTTTTTCCTTTTTTAATATCATTAAATTAAAATCATAATAAGATAAGCTTTATGTTAAACAAATCATATTTGTACACATAAGCCTAATAAAGTCATGCCATTTGAACCAATAATAATTGGACAAATTTCATAACATTTATGAAAAAAAAGGTTTATTAATTAATCATTTAAATATTTAACAATTAAATATCCAAATAATCAATTAATATAATAATTATTATTATGTATTTTTTTACAATAAAAATAACAAATACATATATTTATGGCATGTGTCAAAATCTCATTTGATGAATAATAAATGTGTATCTAATCGAATTATGTATCAAATACAAATACACAATAATTATTAAATGACCAAAAACCCTTAATGCATGTGTTATATCGTTTAACCGATTAAACGATCCGAATTAACTCATTTAATCCGGTGAAGTATTATGAATAATCAGTATTATTCATATTGCGTTGCCCAAGTGCACAAGGAGTACACTTCATATTGTGGGACTCTATAAGTTTAGGTTTATCCGTCACGTCCATAATCCACCCACTCATGGATTATGACGACCACGGATAATCTCGTTAAACTATGCAAGTCGAGGTCGTTGCATACGTATATCCCTCTGTCACAGGCTATCCATAATATACCTGTGATATATATGAGAACGTCAAATCCGTTCGGTATAATATAGTCGACTTTCAATTTACGATCTCTAAATAACACTCAGAACTAATTTCTGAAGTTATACCACAACCATGGATTTACTAGATCGTAAACACGTGAGGATGCATATGCCCTGTACACAGGACTGACAGATCATATCTTGATACGCACTGGATATCATGAGCATCAGTCCACACTCAACGAACTGGCGGAGGTCTGATCATGAATAGATCAGTGACGTGACTGCCATCAAAGTGTGGAGGATAACTCATATATCCCACTGTGGTATCTCAAGTCGAATGACCACTATGCTCGTTCAACTCGAGAAAATTCCTATTGACGTTGGTGTACCATCTATTAGGAATCTTCAGTGAGACGTTCAGTATCTTATCAAATAAACACCTACATGTCTATACGAGTCTCCCGAGACTCATGGTTCATTGGGATAAACCATCGGACCAAGTCACGATATACGACTTGTACTGGTCTCAGCAGATTTTACTAACCGACTCGTGTTAGTAAATCTTGACCATGAACTTTATTTAAGGATATACATCTTATAGTGCGCTTCCCAATGTCAATTATAAACTACGTTGTAACTGCGCACTATATTGTAAATCATTGAGTCTTTGTCTAATATACATGTATCACTAAACCAGATTTAGTTTCGATCTAATCATAATCAGATATCTAATCTTAATTAGATCGAATAAGTGTATAAAAGACAATGGTGCTACTATTAAATTAGTAATATTATGGAAAAAAGAATTACTCGTATTTATGAACCGGACATAAATACGATTCTGATTGGCACTCTGAGCATCAACCCTAACACTTCTAGTACATCACGAAATCCAAATTGAAAGTTTTGAAAATGCAAGGATTGTCTAGCCTTTGACTGGAATGACGATGATCAATGGGCGGAAGATCGAAAAGGCAATGACACTAATAATGATATTTTACTAGGTGAAATTCGGAAGTTGATTAGGGATGAACTAGGAAATCAATAGATTAGTCTCATTCAAAAATATGCAGCAGAAATAATTATTTTCCTATTACTATGTATCATATTTATAATATGTTATTTTGTTTAAGGAGAAATCCTAACAATGTATAATGCTTCAAGCAGCACATATATTTCTGCCAATGTATAATATGTTATTTTATTGAATAAGTTTATATTGAGCATACTTTGACCATACTTTTAGCATACTTTGAACCAAGCACTCGTAATGACATCAAAACTAAAAATTGAATTAACAAATATAACATATAAAGTCTGGTGAATTGATTTAAGAGAATGTGGATTACATAAAAATTCTATATCGAAACAATAGTCATCTGTACATCTTCAATACATTGGAACATATGGTGCTGAAATCCTCCAAATGAATTAGCTTTTATATTGGAGTAGTAATTGCTGAAATCCTCCAAATGATTCAGGAACATATGGTGCAGTGGCAGGAATATGTTCAATCTGAATGCAAAATCAAATGAAAAGTAAATACAGTTGCTAATACAGTAATATATATATATATATAATATATATATATATATATATATATATATATATATATATATATATATATATATAAGTTAACAAAACCAATTTACACTTACCACGTTGCTATCTTGTATTGGGAATTGAATAGAATGTAATTGATCGTGCATATGTACATCCTGTAAATCAAGTAGAATGAAAATAAGATGTCAGTTACTTTACTAAAGTTATTTGACTTAACAATGATGCACTAACCTCATACACACCTGATGTTTTTTTTTCTATGTTTCTTAAATTTTATAGACTGTAGCCTTCGAGTGCGAGGACGACCTTTAGCACAAGTAACTTCTGGATCACGAATGCTTTCAACTACAGTTTCTGAACTCCCAACAGTATTACAATAACTTTTTTCAAGACCAAAATTTTGTTTCGGTAAATCTTTCCACAGATTATCAATCCAATCTAACACATAATTAGAACTTTCAATATCTCCTGCAACCATATCTGCAACCTTAGCGAACTTAGCACATATTTTGTCATATCTCACTTGTTCATCTGTAGAACTCCATATATCATAGCTAATTTTCACCCTACTATGACATCGCCAATATCTTTTCGCCATCGTTTGAGGATATACTTTTTTCTGGCAATACTTATACGTCATTACATATCATGGTTGTAACAGCATGCATGCAGAGAATTCCTCTAAACTGGAACCTTGAGCAACTACAAGTAATTTCTCCTTTATCTTTTTCAAAGTAAACTTTAAAGAAAGTTCTTTTTTACCCTCACCAACTTTCACATCTTCTCTTACTACATGTTCTGATCCCACCGAATTGACAACTTCGCAATACATCTTTCCAATTAACTCTTGCTGAAATTCTTTGATCTTTGAAATGGTATATACTTCTTGTATTTGCTGCTCCATCTTGTATTCTGTTACATAAGGAAGTAGCTGTGAAAGTGACTTCATATCTTCTCTTACTTCTTTTTCAAATTTACTCCGCAAAGCATGATTATACTGCTCAACAAATTGTTTCAATGTTGTTTTTGAGTTAACATACCCATCAAAGAAGGCATTCATACTTTCACTACGTTGAGTGGTTGACATGCCTGCCCAAAAACTATTCTTTAGAAAATACAGAATCCAATGATGTCTGTCCTGATATAACCCAGTAAGCCATTCATTACCGCCCAAATCATATTGAACAAGCATATAATGCCAAGTTTCCTCAAATTTCGTAACACATTGTGAATCATAAACAGCGGAATGTAATAACTGAGTGATTGCATGATATTCCGTGTAACCTCCTAATTTTTCAGAAACTTTCTTTAGTATATGCCACAAACACCACCGATGTCGAGAAATAGGAAAAATAATCTCAATCGCTTTTTTCATTGCCTTGTCTTGGTCAGTAATGATTCCAATAGGTGCAACATTGGACATGCAAGATAGCCATGTCATAAATAACCATGTAAAAGTCTCAGTGTCCTCATGTGATATCAATCCACATCCTAACAATATAGAATGACCATGATGATTAACTCCCACAAATGGGGTGAATGACATGTCACACTTATTTATTTGATATGTGGTGTCAAATGTAACAACATCACCAAAAGATTCATATGCGGCCCTACTCCTCGGATCAGCCCAAAAAATATTGTTTAATCGACCTTCATCATCCAAGTCGAAGCTAAAGTAAAACCTATCGTCTTCTGGTTGCATTTTCATCAAGTAGTTTTGTGAAGCAACAACGTCTCCTTCGCCAAGCCGTAATCTTCTTTGTTTGTCAACATGATTTCTACAATCTCTTGCCGTGAATGTAATATTTTCATGACCACCAGCTTCAATAACAAGAGAATTGATACTTTGGGCAACTCTTATTCCAGCTCTATTATTTATCTCAAGTTTCCTTTTTGCATGTACATTGAGGCTACGGTTACATCTGGAATACTTTGACTTCGATGGAGATAATAATTCATGGTTGTGCTCGAGAACTAAAGTTCGAACCCTCCATTTTCCAACTTCATCTACACATCCATAAATTTTCGCATTGCAATCAATTTTTGAATTAGGTTGGGGCCTTAAAATATTACTCGATGTCGTTTTTGAAAAGCCGCTTCTCCCACAAGTAAATGTCACATACCTAACATTCTCATCACCCCCATTTCTACTACTTCTTCGCAGTACTGGAAACCCCTTTCGTTTTCCATATTCTTTGTAATAATTAAACATCTCATGTGCATTATCAAAAACCATATATGTCTTTGGAACATCATCGTGATTATCATCAATTTCATTAATGTGAACATCTACACCCTCATCATCCTCGAATTCAGTGTCCAATTCTAAATTTTTCATTGTCTGTCACCCCTCAAATTATGAATGAAGCGTGTATAAAAAAAATTAGACATATTTCACAGTTTTGCAAATTGAATTCAACACCATTGCAATCAAATATAAATCATTTTTAGGTTTCTCAAACATTCTGTTTCTCACACAAATTCCACCACACAAAAATACTTTCGTTCAAACAAATTCCAGCAAGAAAATTGAAATGTATATAACCAGCTCAGACATTTCAATCAACAATAAGACACCCTTAAATGCTCCTCAAAATTAAAAAAAAATGCAGCAAATTAAGAAAATTAAGGCAGACAAAATGATACAACCTTTCTCTATTAATAATTGAGAAAAAAATAAAGGAATTTTTGAGTATAATTTTTAATGGTTTCAGAATGTTTCTGGAATTTAACAGCGGAATTTAAGGACTAATCAATTAATTAATTATTAATGTCTTTTTATCAACATTACATGTAACCCCATCAATAATTGAAATTGGGTTTATTATAGTGATCTTTTGTCCTTGAATCTAGAAGAGTAAATAAAAAAAATAAAAAGAAAACAAGACCATTGCTAGGAAGCCGACGAACTGCGTGGATTGGCCGTGGACTTGTTTGCTGCGTTTTGCTTGCTTGGAAGCCGACGAACTGGTTTAAGAGCAACGAAATTGATTTAGGGAAGAAAATTGATTTAGGGCAAGTTGAATGATTTGTTTGGCAACTGGGATACACAAAACGTGAGTTTAATTTTTTTAACCAAAACGCATCAAATGTTGTCGTTCTGGACAAATGGATGTAAATATGTTAGTGGGTATATCAGTTCTCATTAATATAAGACCCTTGTTATTTTTTTCAACTAACATATCGGTTTACGTGTCCCAACAAGTAAAATAATGGGACATTATAGTTATAGTATCATTTTCATTTTATTTGTTTGAATATATTTTTAAAATAAAATATATTTTTTAATTAATAATGAGAAAATATTGGAATGCATGAAAATTATTGACGATTATTTTTCGTTCGAAGGGCGATATGAGAAATTAATCCCTCGAATAAATCTCCATCAACAATGAATTTGTTTAGTTAGTAGAGAACCAAAGCAAACTTAGCAAGAAAATAGATAAATCACAGAGATAAAGATTTACGTGATTCGGCGGAGAGTGGCTCCAACCTACGTCTACGGGAATAAGGGGGTATTTTATTACTGCTCAGAGTCAAGACCGATCTGAGCTACAAGTGAGGTAGTGTGCTTACAAAGAGTGTACAACACATTCAGTCTTACACTAGCCCGTTACAGCTCACTCACTTGGTCAGGTAACCAACCAGCTTTCTCTATCTATCACTAGTTTAGAAGTTCTTAGGTCTTTTACAATTTGTGAGATGTGAAAATTGATATCCATTGAATCCGAATCTTCAACCCCTTTATATAGGCTTCCAAATTCGATATTTCACTACCTATGATGTCAGCTCATGTCACATTGCCATTATTGTCATCACAACTCTCCTCAACTACCCTAAAATGCGCCAATCAGAATAGCTCATTTCACTATCACTACACCGGCCTATGAAAGTTATGCTCTGTCATTTCCTTGCCATTGCACCGCCCTATGGCAGCTGGCAGAGGCTATTTCCAATGAGAACTGTTGTTTTTCCACAATCATCATTAGCTTTCTAAAAACTTTTCCTTTCAATTAGGGCATACGTCACATGACTTAAAACACAGATTGAGTTGTGATCCCAGTTTCGTTCCTCGGGTCGGCATACCGAGGTGAATGATGTTTGGTCAAACTTTCTAACTTCTTTAACCATGTCGAGTTACAACACATAGACCCCTTCTAGTCGGTTTCTACAAATACTCAAATGCTGCCAAATCCAGTACTTCTTCCTTAGGTTGGGTCGATATCCCAACTTGTTTTGTCACCAGCAGATACTGCCATCGGGAAGACTCATTTGAATAATAGGGTCAGACATCTCTGTCCAACTTCAGCCTCTCTGAGCCCTTTACTTTTTATCATCATTTCTTGGCCAAATACAAATCTCATTATACCTTTCATTAGTATTTGAATTTTTTCGGGTAAAATACGACCGTCAAGAAAAATAATATTTAGTGGCTGATAAAACAGCATCGTTTTCATGGTACATTTACGGACGCCAAATCATACGTGTTTTCGGAAATGATAACACCTTTCACGAAAATAAAAAAAATAATGAAGCTAACCGTAAATATAATTTCCCATATAAATAAATGGCCACGCTTTGTGAATTGTGAGCACACCGTTCATAATTTCAACTGCAAAGAAGAGACGATCAGTCTAACCTGAAGTTGTATTAATTGCATTTTAATTTTTTTGGAAAAGAATAATCATAAATTAATATTAATTTTAACCATTTTCGTAAATAACATATTTCATTAAATTCCCATAATTTCTCATATTTGTATAAACAAAAATATTTTTATACACATCATTTCTCAACACAATTTATGGAAACACAGATACACATTTATGGAAAACAACTGCATCCATAAGACAATTCTGTAATATACCTTGTAAACATTGTTCAATTTGTAAATGTCGATTAATCAAATTGTGAAACTATATCTATAGCGCAAACAGAGGTTGGTTTTTTGTTTTTATTTCTTGTTTTTTTGTCGTAGTTACAATATAACTAAAAATCTAAATAATATAATAGCGTTTGAATAGTGATAAATGTATTATATGAGTACATAATTTTAATTTTAAACAAATTAGGAAATATTTTGTAAAAAATTATTTAATTAAATGAAAATTTTAATTTAAAATCACAGACTCAATTTGATGAGTAATTTTTTGGTGCAACGGAGGTATGGGTGACGTGGTACCACCAACGAATTAGAAAATGACATGTACAATTTAATACCTATTTTTTAGTTGTTTTTTAATTTTTTAGCACGCGTGACAATAGGAGTGGCAAAACGAATCAACGAATCAAATTTGTATCGAATCCTAAACAAATCGAATTTGTATCGAATCCTAAACGAATCGAATCAAAATGTGATGGATTCGTATTCGAACGAATAAACGAATCCTGACCCAAATTGCCACCCCTACGTGACAATGAATGATTGGATTGTTGCATGAATGACGTGGTACCTCTGTTGCATGGTAGATTTTCTCAAATTTGATAGAGTTTAAATACCCTAGTGAACATAAAATCTCCCAACAATACTGTTTGCATTTTTGAATTAATTTTTTTTTACCTAACTCATTTTTTTATTAAATTAAATAAGTTAAAAAATAATTCGGTAGTACAAATAGCATATGTTGAAAATCTCCCTAACGAACACCCAGTTTCCACAAAACACAATTAAAAATATTAGAAGATTAGAGATATTATTATTATTTTTTAAATAAGGAAAATAATAATAATAAGGAAAAACTAGATGATCAACATGGATGACAACAAATTCTTAAAAGATAAGCGGGAAGTCCGGAATTGATGGTATTATTATTTATCATATCATATGATAGCATATCGACAAGCTGGAAAAACTCACTCTCTTCCCCTCTATAAGCTGCTGCCTACAGCAACTTTGACCTTTCTTTACAAAAAAAAAAACAACACTCTCTCTCTTCACTCGAGCTTATAAAAAACACTCTTCAGCCGCCTTTTGATCTCTTTATATGTACACTACACACTTCCAAACTCCTCAAAGAGAGCTTCATGTTTAATATGATCATTTACTTACTGCATCCATGGATGTCCTGTACCATCATTTCATCATTTCATTAATTTTAACATAATAAGATAATTAAATTTATAATTAATTAAATTAAATTAAAAAAAAAAAAAAGATACTTACTGAGAACTTGGTCAGCTGAGAATCTTCTAGACACATCTTTGGTGAGCATCCTTCGAATCAAATCCTTGGCGAGTGGGGAAACGGAGTGAAACGCTCCACTCGGAAACCTCAGATTCCCTCTCAAAACCGCGTCGAATATCTCCGTAACAGACTCCCCGTAAAACGGCGGAAATCCCGCTAACATCACGTACAAAATAACGCCACCGCTCCACACATCCACCTTCTCGTTGTACTCTCTCCCCGCCAATACCTCCGGCGCCACGTAATACGGCGTCCCGACCACTCCTCTCATCGTCACCTCCCCTCCTCCGAAATCCGCCGATCCGAAATCTGATATTTTCACTGTGTTTTCCGACGTGAAGAGGACGTTGTCCGGTTTCAGATCGCGATGAACGACGCCTGCCCTGTGCATGTGAGAAATCGCCTGAAAAATTTGCTTGACGATCGGCCTTGATTCCGATTCAGAGAAAATGCCTTTGCTGATTATCCGGTGGTACAGATCTTGCGAATCGCAGAGCTCTAACACAATGTGAAGATGAAACTGATCTTCGTAAGTGGCGAAGATTTGAACGATGTTGTGGTGAGGAGTGAGGAGTTGGAGAATTTTAGGCTCTGTTAAGATGCATTGAGAATCGAGGGAGTCGCCGGAGATTAAACTTTTGTCGATGGATTTAACGGCGAAGGACTCGCCGGAGATCCGTGAGTAGCACCTGAAAACGGTGCCGAATCTTCCCCGGCCGATCTCTTCGCTAACTTGGTAGTCTCTGTTCAGGGCTTCAGTCATGAGAGCGTTTGGCTTTTAATTTTGATTTTGGTTTTGTTTTGCTGGTTTTGAGTTAATATAAGAGGTGTTTTCAATAAGCAAGGATTGTTTAAAGAATGTTTTAGGGAATATCCTGTTGAATCCAACGGATACAGATTCTGGAGAATCAAGAGCCGTTGGATATGAAATAGGTACAGTTACGATATTGCCCTTGCTTTAAAGTTTCCGCCATAAATGTACAAATGTCGGTTGAATATCAGGTATCAGGTATTCGGTTGTACGACAAGAGTGTTAAGTGGATTAAAATTATTTGCCTTAATGTTTTATACAGAATTACTAAAGTTGCCATTATAATAAAGTAGTAAGATTATATGACGATCGATGCTCTTATTTACATTATAAAAAACTATCATCATACAAAAATTTAATGAAAAAAATAAAGAAACATGAAATATATTTTCGATATTTTTTTTTGAATTATTACAAATTACATATATTACAATATGCTATCAATTGGAATTCTAGATACATACAATTATAACACTGTCAAGAAATCAACCGAGACGTAGCTAGAGACTTACAAATCTAAATCAGCCATATTGGGAATCAACCCCATATAGGAGAACTTCTTCCTCATAAAGAGAAAGGTTTGAGTCCCCACTGCTTTATATCAGTAAATCCCCAATTCGATATTGGATTGGTGATTTGTTGCAAGAAAAAAAAAGAGGAAATTAAAGGTGGCTAAAATATGAGGTCACGGTTTACTGATATAAATTTGACTTTTGAATGAAGCAAAGAGTTGGTGGGAATGAAAGCAAAAAGAAAAATGATTTTGTGGTTAATGAGTCCGGACAATTGAAGGTACGGTGAGTGCTTTGGTGAACCCATTTGTCAAATCAAAAGAGGGAAACAAATATATCTTTACTTGATGAAGCAATTGGTTTTGAATTTAATTGTTTCTCGTTAAATTTGGGTCACTAAAAAGCCTAAAACCTTAGAATTAAGGGTGTCAAAACGAATCAACGAATCGAATTTGTGTCGAATCCTAAACGAATCGAATCAAAATATGATGGATTCGTATTCGATTCGTTTATTAAACGAATCCTAATATCAGAATTCGTTCGATTCGTTTAATAAACGAATCGAATACGAATATTCGTTTTTCGTTTAGTCAATCATATTATTTAATAAAATAATTTACCACACTTGATTTACATCAATTATTCATTAAGATATACATATGAATGTGTAATTAATATATTTACTAAAAATATCTCACCAAATACCGAAAAATATTAATTTTTCTATGATAATTAACTATAATTTCTTGAATATTAATTGAAAATTAACAATAACTTGTAAATAAAAATAATAAACGAATCATAAACGAATAAACGAATCAAAGAGCTTAAATTCGTATTCGATTCGTTTAATAAACGAATCGAATCGAATTGGCCCATTTATTAAACGAATCCATTTTTTCAAACCCGTATTCGCTTTAAAGCGAATCGAATCGAACGAATAAACGAATCCTGACCCAAATTGACACCCCTACTTAGAATTAAGACAGTGGAAGAAGGTGCTATGAAGCATCCTGTTACCAATTTGGTCCAAATTCATGTCTAATCACAACTCTACTTCCTTCAGTCACATCTACAACCAAGTTTGTTTTTATTTTTTCCTTTTACGGTTTTCAATTTTTAAAAATTATACTTCTTATAATTTTAGATTACAAAATTAAAATTATAAGAAGTATGATGATTTTGTGATAAGGATTCCCTATGAAAAAGTTGAGTCAATACCACCGCATGATAATGTTGGTGCAAACCATGACAAAAACCACAAGACAAATAAAGTAACCAGATTCACTAATCCTATAATGTAATTGTAAACAAATAATGATTCTAAGAGCAAGTGTGGTGGTGACTCATGTCATGCCATATATAATTATAAAATTAATATACCAAAACAAATGTGCATGCTGTGTAATCATGCAACTTTAGGTGCCAAATATCACAGAAAATAACTAATTTTTTAACCCCAGGACCAGGATGCACATCCTTGGGCGGCTTTGTATTTGAAAAATTAACATCCTAAATAAAATAAATTAAATTAAATGTCCTATGAATATAAATTAATCTTGGTAATGTATCAGTTTTGTTAATGCATAAACCGTCCGTCCTTGTCTAATACTATAATGAAAAAGCCAGACATCCTAATTCCTACGCAGTCCTATAGTAAAACGACTTCCAAATATAACAGTTTTGGTGATGCATAAACCTCCACAAACAAGATTCATAAGCCTGGAAAAAAGCACTTTATTATTTATCTACAAAGTGTGTCATTCAGCAGCCATATGTATAAATGTGCCCATGGAGTACATGCATACATAAGAAACACAATTCTACGACTCAGAGTTTGAAGACACAGATTCAAGTTAAACGTGCTTATCGAACTGCAGCATTCATACACTTACCAGTTTTTGTTCTCGATCAACATTGCAGCATCCAATGAATGATTCACATTAATATCCTGTAGCTCCTGCAAATTCAACATGAAATAAAAAAAAGTCATGGAAATAGCCTCCAAAAGTAGTTCTCCAAATTGGAAAGCTTTAGTTGATTCTCATGGCAAGCAAATGGTGATCTTAAGCTCTGATAAACAGCGTATAACGATTACAATGTTAATGTTGCAAAAGAATGGGAAAGAAGGCCTGGGAAATGAAAGATGTATGAATTAAGTCGGAAAATGCAACAGCATATCAAGGTCTCCGACAAGTTAATTCACATATCTTTCATTCTCCAGGCCACCTTTCCTTTGCTTTTGCAAATAATTACAACTTTTTATACAAGGCAAATAAGCCAAGATCAAACACAGTCCAAACAGAAGATGCAACAAAAATTAGTAAAACATCAATTACATGTCAGTCAGTGGCTACTATTGTCCAACTGGAGGAAGGAAGTCAAGAACACACAAAGAAGTACTAAGAAGAAAAATAAAAAGAAAATGGCTTTTCCTTGACCTGGAAATCTGAAATCAGAGAATATATCAAAAGAATATGTTTATTGAATCGTTACTTCTTGTTAAAGCATGTGCACAATATATGGCTTGAAATATGCTTGATAAGTGAACAAGACTTGTTTTAAAAGATTGCTGTAAAAATCTAATGATGTTTACAGCAGGATGAGGTTCCTGTCACATCAAATAACGTTCCAAGTTTTAGGCATACTGTGAAATAATACCAAAGTTGTGTAATTACTCACCATCTTTGCTTGAACTCAGTTCTATGTCAAGGCCTGTTGACACCAGAAGACTGGTACTCTTGCAGAGCCTTTCCTTCTGAGGAAGAACAAGACTGGGGGACAGAAAATGAAATGTTGCTCGTGGTCTGTCTCTTAGCTGCTGAAGATTCAGCTGTGGAGCTCAAGTCTTCATTTGTTCTTGAGGTCTCAGCTTCGTTCTTGCAATTATACAATTCATCTGGGTATTTCTGTTCTTCCACATTTTTTGATCTCTTCCTACTAGGTGGATTATTCTTTCCATTCTGAAATGAGGGTACCCTCTGATCATTGGATGAAATAGTGGGACAAGTGTTATTTTCCCTCACGACAACTTTTGGAATTGCTGGAGTTTCAATCTGATCAGTATTATCAATAACAACTTCATTTTTCCCATTTGAGTTTGTAGCCTTGGCAGCAGCTTCCATTTCCCACATCTTGAATATAGCTTGAGTTAAACGTTCTCTAGCTAAGTCTAAATCAATAATAGGTTTGGGATAGTTTAATCCCAACTCTACCCCAGAAGCTTTGAGAACCGTAAGGGGAGCATCCCAAGGATGATGAATCCACTCAGTTGGCATTCTTGCGAGCTCAGGCAGCCAGTGTCTTACATATTCACCCTCTGGGTCAAATTTAGACCCTTGAATCTGACACCCAGTATTCAGAAAATGAGATGCAAGGAATGGACTATTTTTTTAATTTACAGAATCTAAAACTCAGTCTATACTATCACAAAATAATAAGAATTTTAAATTCTTCTGTCATAATATTATTACTAATTCAGCTGTCATATTAATCAGTAAATGAGGAAATCCAACATACCTCTGGGCTGTCTAATCGTTCAAGTTCATGGCCATCAGGTAAGCTCCCAGAGATATACTGCCAACCAAGGATATCACTTTCCAAATCTGCATCCAAAAGAGTGTCCCAAAAGTACTTCATTCCCCATCTCCATGGAAGAAGCAGAACCTTCACAGCAAAACTTGAAACTATCACTCTTATTCTGTTGTGGATCCAACCTGTTGCCCAAAGCTCTCTCATTCCAGCATCCACCAGGGGGTAACCAGTCCGACCCTGTCTCCAAGCCTTAAAATTGCCCAAGTCAGCATTCCAAGGAAAATATTTCAAGTTGCTCAATAATGATCTCTCATGAGTGAATGGAAAGTTAAAACATAGATATCGGGAGTATTCTCTAAGTCCCACGGCCCTAAGAAAAAGGTTTGCACTCTCTTTTCCTTCAATATTCTCTTCTTTTGCCCATATTATTTGCTTCATCTGTGCACATTGGAAAACTTTCCTCACACTAAGCTCTCCAAAATGAAGATACGGAGACAAAAGTGAAGTGGAGTTCACTCCAAGTTTTTGTCTATTATTAGAATAGTGAAGGAGGTGCTGTTCAACAAATTCATTCAGAACCTTATCAGCATTGCTCCAACCAGGAGACCATCCTCTTCCTAATAAAGCATTACTGGGTTTTTCAGATTCATTTTCAAGACCTAAATCCTCAATAGAACATCTATCAACATTTCCTGTCATAAACAAAGAAGAAAAACTTCTCAACTGTTCATCCTTAATATATATTTCATACGTGTATACATTCAGACATTTTCTTCACAATAATTCAATTACTCAGCTACTTGTATAATAAGTTCATGCACAGATACATGCAAGTCCTTCATTATACATCCATAATTGTGTTATTATGCAATTTTAGGGGGGCAAGTTCAAAATCTGAGAAAAAATACCAGGACCACCATGCTGCTGTCATTTCAGGTTATAGAACAAAGAAAAAAAACTTACAACTATTCATTCTTCCTGCTCTCCATATAAATTATCATACATGCATCATTCATGCATGTTCATTCAACAATGGTACTTAATTATGGGGCCAGGTTAAATATTGAGCTGAAGACATGACCACGATGTGCCCTTTTTCCAGCTCATAGGACCATACAGCTCCCAACATGAATTTTTCCCTGAACAGAAGCCCCTAATACGGCCAGTGTTTAAAAATACGTTTCGAGGCGGCCGCCTCGGACCGCCTCGCACCGCCTCACGGCGTCAGCTCGTCGAGGCGGCCGCCTTATACGCCAACAACCGAGGCGGCCGCCTTTCACCGATGAGGCGGCCGCCTCACGCAGACTCGGCGCGAGGCGGTCCGAGGCGGCCGCCTCGCGTTCTTGTGCCATTTTTTTTATTATTTATTTTTACCATTGAAACGACGACGTTTTGGGGGCCCCAAACGTCGTCGTTTTGACTTCTTTAAAAAAAAATAATAATAAGCGTAAAATCATTTTACAAATTCATTCCATCTTCATCTAGGGTTTCTTCTCAGCATCGACGCATCTTCTCAATTTCGTCTAGGGTTTCTCGTCTCAGCATCGACGCATCAGCTTCTCGGCGTGTCTTCTTCAGCTTCTCGGCGTTTCGTCTTCAGCTTCTCGGCGTTAAAAAATAATGCAACTTATATAATCAAATTAAAAAATAATACAAATATAATCAAATTAAAAAATAATACGACTTTATGTTATTTGTTAGGGAAAGGAAAAGGGAAAGCTCCACAATTAGTGGATGAAGACAATACAAGTGAAGGAGGTTCTTTGGATGATGACCCATCTGATGATGACAGAGATTTTGACCCAAGCTTCATGCCGCTAGACACTAATGATAGTTTATTTAAGGATTAGTTATCAATAATTTTTTGAACATACTATGAATTATGAAGAAAGTAATGTATTTTGGATTACTTATCAATTGTTTTTTGAACATACTATGAATTATGAAGAAATGAATGTATTTTGAATTATTTTTCCGATTTCCGGATCGAGGCGCCCGCCTCACCGCCTCGAGGAGGTCCGCCTCGCGCCTCAATGGCCGGCCGCCTAGAGGCGCCGCCCCGTATTTTTAAACATTGAATACGGCATATATGTATATGATTTATGAGGGAGTATTAAAGTCCAAGAGAGAGCAGGGCCATATTGTTGCCACCAAGAATATTTTCCAAACTAAAGAAACAAATAAACAAACAAACATAGAAGGTAAAATTCAGAACAGGAAAGCCGGACCATGATGCTGGCACTGAATATAGAGTCCAAACATAAGCATACCTACCTTTCTTATATCAGCATTCATATGTAACTTAGCCTCAAATAAACAGTGGATTAAGCTACAACAATCAGACTAAAATACCTTACATACTGTTTAAAATTTACCTGCAGCTCGCATCAAATGCCATGGAGGAAGAAGTGAAACAGGTCCCATTTGACTGTGCAAACACTTGTCCCAATATGCATCAAAAGTTGTAAAAGCATGTCCTCTTTCATCATATGTTTCCCAGGGTTCATACAACAAATCTCCATTATAGCTTTGGACTGAAATGCCAAGCTCCACCAATTTTTCTTTGATGCTGTGATCACGAACAAGCGAGACAGGATCTGGGAAAAAATGAAAAGAACAGAGAAAAAAAAACAAGATTAAAGAAAAAAATCAACAATTAACCAAGGAATAAAGATTTCATAAGGATTCTGTAAAGGAACAGTCTTAGTAGACAATTCCTCCGAAGCCCCACTACAGAGCTGTCCATAACTAACTAAAATGGACATTTGTGCAAAGATGAGATAAGTTGTGGCTTACAAATTTTAAGAATCTTTAAACACATTTCAATCCACTTGTTCCCCCCTCATGTTGTTTCTATGAAGAATACAAGGTACAAACATTTTTCTTTCTTTATTTTTTTTTTGAACCAGGGCGCATGGTATTAATAAGGACTATAATATCACAATAAATGAGCGTCCCTTTCTAGAGACAAAATGAAAGAGTGGAATAAACAATACACCATGGCTAAATAATTCAGCAGAAACCATCATGCTTCTCATATTCTGGTCACAGAAGGAATCTGCTTTGTTTGTAATTTTGTTTTAAGGTCAAAATCAGCAAATATAATATGGTTTTCACTGGTCTTGTGTTAATATTCTTCAAGTCTTTTGTTCTTTATAAAGAAAATTTTCAGTGTCACCAAGATGCTCTAAATAATTATGCGAAAACAACCATGTTTCGCATGTTCTTTGGTGCATTTCTTTTCCGAATCAAATTCATTATTAATAAGATTTTTTTTTTTTTTTTTTTACAAATAATTACTGAAGTTTAAATAACTCGCAATTATAAGCCAGAAGCTTGAAAGTTATAATTAGTTTATCGTATTCTTAATATAAACTTTAAGGATTTTCATTTCAACAGAGTTCGTTACAGCAAACTTCCTCCAAAACTTGCACAGAATGACAAAAATACTGAACAAGATATGACACAAAACTTCAAAATTAAACATCTATATGTTTAGAAAAACTAATTTCGCATCGTTGAGAGTTGTATAAATTCTAAACATACCATAAAGATGGTTGAATACTACTTTTGTCGCCTTAATGGTACTGATACACTCCAAAAGAGCAGTAAGAGTACTCTGGGTTTTGATCAACACAAGTTCAGCGCCAAGAGACTGTAGGGATTGGCCCAAGTAAGAAAGAGACTGCTTCAACCACCATCTTGATACTCGACCTGGGTAGAATTGTCCTTCTTCTTTAGGGCACCATATGTAGACAGGAAAGATGCAACCATCCCTAGCTGCTGCAGCTAATGCAGGATTGTCCTCAATCCTAAGGTCCCTTCTAAACCATACTATGGTCCTATTGCTACACATATTCAATGATTCAGATGCCTTCAGAGACAAAACAAAGTACTAAATCTAAGTATCACACTGCTCCAATTATATCACTGCCCGCGTTTCAATCCAAAACTAAGAACACCAACAAAGAACGCAGTCAAGTCTCAAACCTAACTTTTGGGAAACCAATTCGAAAATACCTAGCCAAAAGTTAATTATGGGACCTGGGATTTGGCTGAAAGATCAAAAAATATCTACTAGATCACCAAAAACCCAATGTGATGATAGTCACTGAAGATGCTGAAACCATAAATTGGGAAATCTCCAATTAAGCTTTTGGCAGCCAAAATAAGTTCTAAATAAATCCCCAGAGAAACAGCCTTGAAAGCTCTTCCCCAACTTCTGTGCCACTCTATTTATCAAAGATATTCAACCTAAATAAAAATCCAATCAAGCTTCCCTACTTGTCTCACCAATCCAAAATCCCATAAAACACTACTAGAACTCCACAACCAAAATTCACAAACTACTCATTCAAAACTCACAAGAAATATTCATGAAACCATGGACAGAAAATTCTTTAAACAACCCACAAGATCAGACTTTGTTATCCACAAGCAACTACAACTGGAATATACATCTATATCGACATTGAAAATACATTAATACATACAAAATAAGTAAACAGATAAATAACTGATTCAATTAAGAATTATTAAACTGAAAGGGTTTTCAGTAAATTGCACCAAGTCCTAATATTGACTAGCTATACCAGACAATATTACCACTCTAGATAGCAAACACAGCAACCCCACATAAAAAAAAAAAAAAAAAAACAGAGGTTTTGATGCCCTTATACAGTATACTGATGTTGTGTTTACATTATCAACAGTGAAAATCCTTAAAACAAGGGGAAATTAAGTGCAAATAAATCATGAAATGTGTTTTAATTTAATATTTTGCTCGTTTTTGTGTCAATGTCACGTGGGCTAACTAGCTAAAGGTGATACTGATAGTAGTGGGAGACAGGAGACATATCTTGTTTAGTTTGTGGTCCAATGTAAATTTGAAGATAAGGTTTCTCTTTGTCTGCCTCTAGAATCTGCTAGCTCACATTTCCTTGAGTTCTATAATATTTTTCTTTTCTTGCTTCGCTTTCCTAACAGGGAAATATTGATATGCCTGATTCCATTCCACCATGTTGAGTTATGTAGTATTCATTTCCTTGGCTACCGGTCACACACTTCTGAAAGGAATTTTATTCCAGTATTAAGTTGGATTCTGCAGAGTATTTTATAATTTTTTATCACGTCTATATTTATAAAAAACAGTTAAAATTTAGTTACATATATATTCTTATCTAATATTTATCGATCATATAATTTATTAAAAAAAACATAGGGGAAAACTCAACTCAACCTCTCAAAGAACAAAAATTTACAATTTTTTGTAACATATTATTGAAAATTGATCTATTAAGTAATATGGAAGTGATTATGTTCAACTATTGAAAACAAACAAACAAACAAACAAAGAGGTATAACATCGCATAGCTTACTCAACTTATACATATTCAAATACAACTATATTTTAACTTTTTTATTATAACATCTTCCACCACTAGAGTAACAAATATCCCCTACTGATGATGCAGCTATCAATCCATAGTGTGATTTTTCATATGAGAAGTTTTGAGACCAAACTTATCCAGTGACATTGGGCTAGGACTAGAGTTTTAATGGAAAAAACTGGTCCGATCCGTCGAGTTTTAATGGATATAATTACTTTTTATATCCTATATTTTTTTTAGACAGGAAGCAACATTCTTCATTCACTAAATAAAGAGTCGTTGTACGATGCATGCAATGCGGGTGGGGGAGACTCCTTCATCCAGTACAGTTCATCATGGATATTTCTAATAAATCTAGCAAGAGAGTGGGCCGCCGTGTTGGCTTCCCTTTTGACACAACCGATAGCCTTCCAGTGCAGTCCGTGAATCAGGCAGAATACATCATCGTAAATACCTCCAAGGAATGACAGGGAATATGGGAAGAGAGCGACTGCATCACATTAACGTTATCCCCTTCTATGATCAAGTCCGTGAACCCAACATCTATTGAGAACTTTAGGGCTTTTCTACATGCTAGAACCTCAGCCTCCTCGTTGTCCGCAACATGTGGTCATTTGACAGACATACTACCATCACCTCTCCCCCCTCATTACAGATAATTGCGCCAAAATTGGAATACTTTAGCTCAGTTAAAACAACAGCATCAAAATTCAATATAAAAACTGATGTGGGGGGAGGTTGCCTCACGGTCACACTTGGTTGCGTTGCTGGTACAGTCAGTTGATCATAGGTTTGTTGGAACACGTTCAAAAGCTCTACTGCTCTTCTATTCAGCCAATTTGGTTCCTTTAATTTCCCCTAGGAGTGGGCATCGGATCGGATCGAGTCGGATCCGATCCGATTCGATCCGATAAAATCGGATCGGATCCGTCTCTCGGATCCGATCGAATTACGATGAGTCGGTTCGTCGGATTTTGGATCGAATCAGATAAAATCCAATTCGATCCGAACCGACCGAATTTTTTTTCCCCTTCGTAGTTTCTAAACGACGTCGTTTTGGAAAATACAAAACGACGTTGTTTTGGAATTAAAGCTAAAACATAATTCGGCATTTAGGGTTTCTTCACTTCGGTCACTGTCAGTCTTCACTTCTCTTCTCTAACTCTTTCATACTTTCTTGCTTTGCTATCCCAATTCCCTTCCCGCCGCCGCGCCGCGTCTCCTGCAGTCCTGCTCTGTTAATTGCTCCGACTCCACTCCTGCTCAAGAACAAGTTTGTGGACTTTATTATGCCTAAGAAAGTAAGCTAATTAACCCTAGAATAATTTGTAGTATGAAATAGTTGCGAATACTATTGTCATGTGTAAGGTTGCGAGAAATATTAATTTACATTGGTTTATGGTTTTATGCAGTTGTTTCTTTTTCTTTCTGCTTGTAGATTGAATTTGATTAGCTTCTTGGTGATATTTCTATTTGTTGATTTTGCTCTATATTTTGTATTCTTGGGCTAACTTCTTCATTAAATACTGAAATAATATTTGGTAATCCTTCTCTCTCGCTTGACTTGTCTTATTTTGATGTTTGTTCTTCGCAAACAACGAACTTCTTAACTAGATTCTTTCAGATTAACAAACAAAGGAACAACAACAGTGCCTTTCAAAATAATGTGTAAATCCAGTTTTTTATTCTTTCTTTTCCTTTGCTCTATAGAAATATATGATTTTCCTATGTCTACTCTCTGCTTTTTGTTTGTAACTGGAAATTGTAGTATTATGAAGGCATATAACTGCAAACACTACAAGAATTAGACCATTTAGCGTCGAATTATTTCGACGCCATAAGTGAAGATTTCGACGCAAATGATATTTAGCGTCGAAAAAATTAGACGCAAAAAATGGACGATAAAATGTCGACGAAAACCACTTTTAGCGTCGAAATAATTAACTGCGACGCTAAAAAACAGTATTCTGCGTCCAATTTATTTCGACGCTAAAGTAAATTGTTCGACGCTATATTGTATATTTGGCGACGAAATATATCGACGCAAAAATTCAAACTTTTAGCGTCGAAAGGTGTCGACGCTAAAGTATATTAAAAAAGTATTATATGTAAGCTTACAGCGACCATTTTTGTTACTATTAGCGTCGAAACGTTTCGACGCTAAAAGTGACTTTGAGCGTCGAAACTTGTCGACGCTAACGTATATTAAAAAAGAATTATATGTACGCTTACAGCGGCCATTTTGTATACTATTAGCGTCGAAATATTCGACGCTAAAAGTAAAAAATTTATTTTTTTAAAAATTAGTAATTTACTTATTTTTTGGTCTAAAATATTTAATTTAGTTGAAAAAAAATGTAATTAATGACGAAATATTATATTGAAATTTGTTTTAGAAAAAAGAAATATTATATTAAATTTATTTGTTCAAAATGTTTATACAAAACCAAATATAAAATTAATTGCTACTGTGATGGAGGGACGCTCGAGCCCGATGCACCATGACTCATTGAGGCCTCGAACATCTGACGGAAAGCCAGCAGTTGCTGTTCCAACTGCTCCATCTTCTTCTCGTGGTCCACCGTGACCTGTTGTAGCTTCTCCTTAGTCTGTTGCAGCTCGTCTCGGGTGCTGGCTAGGTCGTCTCGGGTGCTGGCTAGGTCGTCTCGGGTGCTGGCTAGGTCGTCTTTGGTGGTGACTAACTCGTCTCGAAGAGATACATTGTCCGAATTACCACTATTGCGTGCAGATGACGTTGGCTTCTTACGAGTGCCAAGACCAACGTTGTAAGCTGTCTGATTCTTGAAAACCAATTGCGACAGCTGCTTATCTGGTATGGGGTCGGTCCCTGTCTCCTGAGTTTGATGTTGGAGTTCCATCATTTCGTTCTGTTTCAAAAAATAAGTTAATATTAGAATTTGAGAAAAAAATTTAACATATATAATATTAATTATTTTATTTTAAAAACTGAAACTTACATAGCAGCGTTCGGCTTCTTCATTTATCCATTTATTCTTGTCATTGTAATGCGTCACACGGAAAAAATCTGGAAATGATTGCACCTCACCTGTGCTACTCTGTTATAAACATAAAATAAATTCAATATTATTCCAGATAGTAAAAACAATTAACTGTTAAATTTTACGTTAGGATATATTTACCTCAGAATGTTCGGCACGATGTTGGATAAATGGCTTCGAACCTCCACGGTGGTTAAAACGCAAGTGACTTCGATTTTCCGCATTTGCGTGACATTTATCCTGTATTCACCAACACTGTAAGTACCGAAAACAAAGACAATTATAAATTTCCGTTTATTTCAAAATTTACCTCGTGTTTTTTGCTAGACCAAAGCTCACATAAGAATGTCCAATCTTGTTCCTCTATAAAATCAGGCTTGTGTTATGGAGCATTTGAAGGTCCATGTTCGTCGAATATTGGTTTCAGGACTTTTGTTCTATAATCTTTATAACTTTTCCCCATGTGGTAGTCAATATATTGTTGGACATTCACTTGGGTCAGATCGAAGTCGAACCATTACATGAAAATTCGAGTAAAAATAAGTATAAAATAAAAATGTTAAATAACAAACAATATCGAAAACTTACAAGTAGCGAAGGGAATAGCTGGTTCATTTTTGTCTCCCACGGTATCTTTCTCCAAGATACGTAGTTTTGGGGAGCTTCATATCGAGCTGTAGCTCCTATGGCTGTATTAAACGCTGAATTATGTTGTCCGACTTGAGTGTGTCCATCATCTGATATCTCTATCCGAATACGGCCGTGAGCCTTAACGTACTTAGCCAACCCCAGGCCACGGGTGCGTCCTCGACCCTTCACTGTACTGGACTCACCTGTGCTAGCAGAGAAATCACCAGGGCCAGTTGCCCTTGCTGATGTAGATGGAGTCGCGGTAGCCCGTTTGCGATTGCCCGGTGCCATCTGCAAAACCCGTCGCATTAGCGTCATCAAATTCCAAAGTTCTTATACATATACATACATATCCATACAAGTCAATACAACTTAACAAAAGCGCTTATCACATCGAATGCTCACTTTCGTAAGTTTCGAATTCCAAAACACATACAAACATTCCAAAACACATACTATAATATATGAACTTTCGAATTCCAAAACACATACAAACATTCCAAAACACATACTATATATACTATATGAACTTTCGAATTCCAAAACACATACAAACATTCCAAAACACATACTATACTATACGAAGTTTCGAATTCCAAAACACATACTGTACTAAATGGACGACGAAGTTAAACGGAAAACAATCGGGGGCTGCCTGTTCTGCCCAGAATTCTGGGCAGAACAGCAGCTGTTCTGCCCAGAATTCTGCCAGTCCCCGTCCCTTTAATTCGTCGATCATCATCCTTCATTCATTATCATATTCGTCCCTCTAATTTCGACAAAATCATCATCAAGCATCAACAATAATCATCAACAATCATCAACAAAATCATCAACAATCATCAACAACAATCATCATCAACAAGCATCATCATAAACAAGCATCATCATCATCATCAATGATTCCACTCCTTTAACAATCATCATCAACAATAATCATCAACAATCATCATCATTCATCATCATCAACATTCATCATCATCAAGCATCAAATAAAAATCAAAAAGTGAGACTCACCTTAAATTTGTTGCTTGCAATGTGTATAAGCCGAGAATTGCAGGAGAAATGTAAGGTTGGGCGAATTTGGGTCGTTTGAGCAGAAGAGAAGAGGTCTCTGGTTTTAGGGATTTGAACGACATTTAGCGTCGAATTTACAGTATTTTAGCGTCGAAGAAATTCGACGCTAATAATTATGCGGTCAATTAAAATTTAGGGTTATTTTTCCGGGAAATTTAATTTTCATATTTAGCGTCGAAGAACAACATTCGACACTAATATCACCTTTAGCGTCGAAATAAATTCATTTTAGCGTCAAAAATTTAGACGCTAAAAAATTGGCGGTTTATTAAAAATTTAGGGTTATTTTTCCGGGAAATTTAAGACATATAGCGTCGAATAATTTCGACGCCAAATGTAAGACATTTGGCGTCGAAATTATTCGACATTAAATGTCGTTAATTTAGCGTCGAAAATTATATTTCGACGCTAAATGTGTATCATTAAAAATAATAATTGAAAACAAATATATCATAGTTATACTATTAATCATTACGTTATTAGGATGTTTACCTGGTGTGCTGTCTTTGAGATGTTGATGTTGGAAAAGTATGTCAAATGCAGACAATCGATTGGGCTTACTCTGAGGTTCATGTTGCCCGTTAAATAATTTACTCCTCCGCCAAGGATGACTCGACTCAAGAAATCTCCTGTGCCCCGTGTATCCGATTTTATTCCGTAATCGTTGCGAAGGTGTATGATCCGCACAAACTGGACATGCCATGTATCCCTTAGTGCTCCATCCAGATAATGAACCATAGGCTGGAAAATCATTAATGGTCCATAATAATGCGGCATGCATCTGAAAATACTGATCTGAAGCTGCATCATAGGTATGCACACCCACATTCCATAATGTTTGTAACTCCTCGATCAATGGTCTCAAGTAAATATTTATATCTTTACCAGGTGAACGTGGACCAGGGATAAGCAATGACATAAACATGAACAGATCCTTCATACATTTCCATGGAGGTAAGTTATATGGAATGACAATAACGGGCCAGATGCTATAAGAGTTGTACATATTCCCAAATGGGTTAAAACCATCAGAGGCAATACCTAACCTGACATTACGGGGGTCCTCAGCGAAACGGGGGTACATGTCATCAAATTCCTTCCATTCGGTTCCGTCCGCAGGATGTCTAAGTATGACATCCGCACCGATCCTCTTTTCATGATGCCACATCATATCAGTCGATGTGTGTCGTGACATGAACAATCTCTGCAGCCTGGGCGTTAAAGGGAAATATCGCAATATCTTTTGAGGCACTTTCTTCCCCATACCACGGACTTTGTACCGACTTTCACCACATATCGGACAATGTTCAAGTTATTCATACTCGGCACAAAATAATACACAATCAAACTTACAAGCATGAATGGATTCATACCCCATTCCCAGATCACGCAACATTTTCTTTGCCTCGTAGTACGACTTAGGCAATTCGCTTCCAACCGGTAACATTTGGGCCAGTAACTCTAACATCATATCGATACTTTTGTTGGTCATTCTGTTGATCACTTTAATGTGTAATAATTTCACAACGAAATTCAAGATCGACATTCCAGCACCTTCGAATGGAATTTTTTTGCCTCATCAAGTAGTTCACTAAATAAATTTTGATCATTTCCACTTAACACTGGCATGTCGCCACTAACACTATGACCAAGTTGTGGACCTTGTAAGTCATGCAAAATATCGGCGATCTCATCGTTTGCAGGTTGATTGTAACTACTGCTCATTTCGCCGACATCAAAAAACCGTGACTGAGAATGATACTGCTCACCGTGATAAATCCACGTACGGTAAGTTGGTGATATTCCTGGCATGTATAAATGATTATGAACTTCATCTAACCGCTTCCTTTTCCTATTCAAACAATTTGCACATGGACAACGAACACGACCTTCTGCATTAATGTGTTGCTTTGCGACTTCCATAAACTCAGACACTCCATTACGATATTCAACACTCAATCTATCCAGAGAGCTCATCCAATTTCCATCCATTTCAGCAGAATACCTAAATATAATAATATAATTATTAGATATCATTTTACAGTAATCAACATTACTAATTCAGTAATACTTAATTTAAGCATATATATATATATATATTTGGTTGATAAATTAAATAGTTTACAAAAAAATTATATTTTATTAATTAATATACTTACTCTACATATATGAATCATAAATCACTATTGTCTTACTTTAAAGAAGCACTCATATTTCTTTTGATGGTGCAGATCCCTATTGTTTTTTCAGTTTTTTTTTCTTATCCCCTTTCTATGCAATTAATCTTAAGTGGTGTTTGATCTAAGGCTGAACTTGTGAGTTATAGGTATATAAGAAGTGAAATATTTACATACACATGGCTATGCCTTTTGCTCATTGGAAAAAGAAGAAACTGAAAGTGGAGCTTTTGTGGAGAAATTACTTTTCAACTGAAACTGAACTAGTGGCTGATATAGCTAAACGTCTTATGTGGAGACTGGATTCATCTGGAAAACTGATCGTAAATGGTTGAATACTCATTTGATGTCTCATTTAATTATTCCAGAAGTTTATCAGTACGGTCTACTGATATTTATAATAATCCAAGCTGATGAATTTGATCGAGATATCCAAATGTTGACAGTAATATTATCCTTTTGTATGACATGCAAGTTTATTTTGAAGCATAAAATGTGGCAGATTTATAGACATAATCTGTATAATGTGACTAATAACTAACAAAAAAAATATTAAAACCGATATTAGTTAGAATTCCATTGACATATGATTATTCAGTTGTTATGTATATGATTATGTTCTCTGGGTTAATGTTGTTGTTGTCTATTTTAATTGTATTTGTAGATGAGTGGGTTTGGAAGCTCACCCAACACTAACAGTAGTGGCAGTGGGTCGGAATCAGATTCTATGGATGTACGATTAACAGAAATAAGGAAACGGAAGGTAAAATTGCCATCACACTCTGATAGACCGCCATTGTCAAAAAAATATGATTCGTCACGATCAATCACATCAGTAGCAACTAAAACAAGAGCTAGAAGATCTGAAATGTGGAAAGTTTTCCGTATGTGTGAAGATAATCTGGATGTACATATTGTCAGAAGACTTATGCTTGTAGTACGAAGGATCGGTCCACAACCAACTTGAAGAGGCATATAGGTGTAAATCATACTTGGCTTATTGTGAAGAACAATGCGTTTTGGTTGGGGTTGGTGAAGAGGGAGGCACAAGTGGCAATCTCTCCGTGAGAGACGATCATTTCAATCAAGCAGCGTGTCGGAAAGCAGCTGTGAAAATGATCATTGTTGACGAGCTACCATTTAGCTTTATAGAGAAAGAGGGTTTTCGATATTTTTGTAGTGTTGTAGTCCCTCGTTTTGATGTCCCATCTCGTAGGACTATAACTAGAGACATCCTACAACTCTATGCTGAGGAAAACGTTATGTTGAAGAGTATTTTTTCGGCGGGTTATCAGAGAGTTAGTTTGACCACCGACATATGGACGTCAATTCAAAATATTAATTACATGGTTATCACTGGACATTTTATAGACAGTGATTGGCAGTTGCATCGACAGATTCTTTGCTTCTGTCCAATTAACAATCACAAATGAGACGCTATTGAAAGGTTAATAGAGTCTTGTTTACAGCACTGGGGTATTGAGAGAATTTTTACTATAACTGTGGATAACGCCAGTGCCAATGCTGTAGCCGTCCAACAGTTGGTGAGGAAGATGAGGACTTGGAGGGAAGATGTGTTGGTGCTTAATGGAGAGTATGCACATATGCGGTGTTGTGCTCACATATTAAACTTAGTTGTGTCTGATGTTCTAAAAGAATTGGATGACAACATTATAGCAATCCGCAATGCGGTTAAGTATGTGAGATATTCTCCATCAAGATTGGAAGTATTTAAATCAGCGGTAGCACGTGAGAGGATAGAGAGCAAGAGAAGTGTCATCTTATATGTTCCTACTAGGTGGAATTCCACCTATCCACCTACTTAATGTTGAATGATGCACTAGACTTTCAGAAGGCCTTTGATCGAATGATTGATGATGATGGTCACTATGCTCTATATTTTAGAGATGATGAAAATGGTAGCAAAAGGATTGGGCCCCCTACAGATATGGATTGAGAGAAAGCTCAATATTTTTCTGATTTTCTGGAGATATTTTATGATGCAACGAATATGTTCAGTGCCTCGTCTATTATCACCTCTTGTTTCACCTACAATGAGATTTCCAAGATTCATACTAGCTTGAAAAACCTGGCGCGTAATGAACATCCTCTTTTGCATGAGATGACCATATATATGAAGATGAAATTTGATAAATATTGGGAGACCACTGCCAAAATAAATAAATTATTGATTGTCAGTACTATTCTTGATCCACGACGTAAGATGACATTCACATCTGTTTGCTTGGTATACTTTTTGATAATGATAATGTTAAGATAGAGGAAATGAGAAAGTCCACTCGTGATTTATTGAAAAAATTATACGATACGTATAATCTTTGGTATGTCACAAATGAGTTGTTTGTAGATGGTGATGGATCAAGGGATGCTGGTGTAACTGGTGTTGGTGGATATAAGTCTATTGCTGGTATGACACAATCTCAACCGTTTGTTAGACCGCGAGCACAAGATAGAATGCGTAAGCGCAATACAACTGTGCAACCTGATGATTCGTTTCAGGTTTTTCAGACTAGTCATGTCATTCATCAAGAGGAAAGTACTGAGGTTGATATGTATTTGATGGAACCTTACGAGACTAGTCGTGACCCTAACTTTAGCGTTCTGTTGTGGTGGAAAACAAATATCGGTAAGTATCCAATTTTGGCTAGGATTGCTCGTGATATTTTTGCAATGCTAGTATCGACAGTGGCATCTGAATCGGTATTTAATAAGGGCGGTCGTGTTCTTGACAGTTTTCGTAGCTCTTTAACTCCCGTAATGGTCGAGGCTCTTATTTGCACTCAAAATTGGATACGAAATAAGCTTACAATTGACAAAACTAATGAAATGAAAGCCATGCTATTGGAGGCAGAGTACTACGAAAAGCTTGAGGAAGGTAAAAAAAATTTATTATTTATTATTTATTGTTAATGTTGATTGTGAATATCATAAAATACAAATTTAGATTAATTTTTTTGTTTGTATTTTATTTGAAGAATATCATAAGTTACAATCTGAGTCACAATCACTGGATTATGTTGGTGGCAGCAGAGTTTGAGTCCAATTAATAGGTACAATTTTGATACTAGTTGCTATCTCTTTCTATTATTGGATATACTTTTTTATGAATATTGTTGAGCTGAATGAATATTGTTTTTATGTTATTATCTTATACTTTTTTTGAGTTACCGAGTATGGAATTAATTATTTATTTCTACAGTACTTCTTATATATACTGATGATTGAATCTGGATTTTTCATTTGTGTGTCAACTGTTAGGTGGGGGAGATGAACGTGGAAAATAAATCTAGATAAGTAAATCATAGTATTTCTGGTTGTAATTCTCTTATCAGCCTACCAAGCATTGCTTCAGTTTAGTTTGTAGCTGAAAGAGAGAGAGAGAAAGAGAGAGAGATCATATATGTTTGAACTTTTATGTTCTCTGGCTATGGAGGAAACATGAAGTTAGAAAAGAATAATTTAAATATTTGACAGAATACACACACACACACACATATATTAAAAATGTGAAATCACCAGATCTCTGCCCTATTGTACTTGTATAGTTGCAACTTAAGCATCCCTGCAGTTTAATTGCTTCATGGTGATAATTTTCTGTTGAAATCAATTGCTTAATTTTTTTAGTTTTTAATCTCTTGAAGCTAGGGATTTTAGGTTGCATCATCTATTCAGCTTGTTGCATATACCCTTTGCATGATTCTGCTATTGCTGTATGGAAAATCCTTTGAACATAATTTATATTGTTTTGATATGAAAGTTTCAATGGTTGGAATAGAATGATATGATCGAAATTATAACACTTTGTGATTTTTCCTATCAATGTTTATCAAGTGCATGTATAGTCTTCAGAACTCACAAGATTGAAGTGAGTTATGATGTTTAAGAGAGTATGTTAAATGATAACCTTTGAGCAATATCATAGGGTTTGTAAAAAATAAGCAGGTCTACATGATGAATGATGCAAGTCAAAGTAATTGTAGAATTTATAGTTGCTAGGATTGCATCAATGTTTAATTATTTTTGTGAATTTAAAATATTTATTTCACCCGAGGTTTGGACCAAAATCATGTAGATCTGCTTGGCTAGAAAATTTTGGATGATCTGGTTTAATGGGGCCTTTTACTTACAAAGAACAACATGAAGAAAGAAGGATAGAACAAGAAAAAACCATATTTAGGAAGACATTTCTTAAAGTTACATAGAAAAAAGGGAAATAACTATATATAATGTGTGTTTGCGTTAGGATTCTGAACTGTGTGTTAGTTTATCTAATAACTTTAATGTGTGTTTGTGTTAGAATGAAAATGTGAACTAGGAGTTTAAATTTTGCTCACATTAGTTTGGCTTATTTTAGTATAAGTTGCATACTTCACTGTCATTTTTTTTTTCTGGCTAAGAATAAGCTTTCAATTTGTATGAATTGTGCTCTTTTGCTTCTTGAACATGCTTTAAACCAAGAGTGCCAAAATCTGCCAAAATGACCAAGGCATATTTATGTTGATGTTTTCTTTAGGCCTTTTTTAGTTTTTGGAAAGAAAAATGCATTTTGGACACATTATCAAATTCGGACACATTATCAAACTCGGAGCAAATATCGAATTCGTATCAAAAATCGAATTCGGATCAAATATCAAATTCAGATCATCAATCAAATCAAACTTATCCGATCAGATATGAAAATGATTCGGATCAAATAAATCCGATCCGATACGATAGTTATTGTTGGGTTTTCTAGGTCAAACCAAGATCAATTTAGCAAGAAATCATGTGAATACATCAAAGTAGAGTAGCAGAAATTACTCACTTTGATCGGCTTAGGATGTGTAGACAACAAAACTTTTGCCTCCATTGAAGTTGCTCCAAGCTTCTCATTTGATGTAGGTTGAGCTTCCAAGCTTCCAATAATTGAATCTTGAATTCCAAACTCAAGGGTTAGTGTCCCTAACACCTTGTATAACTCCTTGGATGTGCTAGCACCTTTGATTTTGAAGCAAAATCAAGAAGCAAGGCAATTTGAGAGAAAAATCAAGGCCATTTTCGTCAAGCCAAATGGGAGAGGAAGAAGATGAAGTTCACGCCCAAGGCATGAATTGGGAGAGAGAGAATGATTTTGTGTAATGTTGACTTGTTTAATTTTCAAAAAATTAAAAGACATATACCAAATTCAAATTTTGGTAAAAGTCTTTCAAGCCTTTCACACTTGTGTGTTTTACACAGAATCACCTACCAACAACTTCCATCAACTTAAAGTGACAAAGTTGACTAGTGATGTGACTTGTGGGCCCCACTTGATTCAAAATCCAAGTGGGCCCGCAACACATTCCGGGCTCGGGTTCGCTAATTCCGAATTAACGAATTTTTCGTTGCGACGTAATTAAATCAAATTTATTTAAATAATTATGCCTAGCAAAATTACTATTCACGTCGCTAGCGAATTAATTCTAAATTAATTCGTTCGCCCGAATTAAAATTCAATTTTAATTCCATTACGAAATCTAATTTCATTTAAATATCGAATATATATTTTTTATCGATTAATTCCGAATTAATCGTTCTCTCTCTTCAAATAGTATTTTATCCCACATAAAATCTCTCCGCAATTAATCCTAGATTAATTTTCTCTCTCTATTAATTAATCCCAGATTAATTATATTCGAGTCATACGTCATCGGTGAATCTTCGAGAAGCGACCCATGAGATCCTGGATATGTTGGCAGTAAATTCGGTCATCGGATATCTAAATACGTGCGTACCTAGTACCACGTTCTTACCGATTTATAAGACATGGTTGGCTTCTAGCAAAACGCCATGCCTACCTAATTCTCCAGAAATATTCTTTTAAGGAAATGTAATCTATGTCAGGCGTAGTATACGTAGTATTGCGTATTGCGATCCAGTATCAAATGTCACATGCTAGGCTTGAGGTTGAAAATGTGTCTGCCCCGTACGAAGCATATATCGGATCTCTGGTAACTAGTCTCTATAATCGGATAATCATGACCTAATCATATTATCCCAATGACTGCAATACTAAAGAGTACTAGTTCCGTATCCTGCGTGATCATCATCTCCATATGACTGGAGTGATACTTCCATCTTGACTTCACACCCAATACACTACGATTCTCAGTATACCTAGAAGAGGCGTACACAGAACCTGTTAAAGCCCTGGACGACCAAAACCAAAGTATACTGATTGTCGCAAGTATTAGCGATGCAAGTCTCAGGTTAAGACCAAATATACCTACCCTGATTCAGATTCCCATAGACACATAGTCATACTACCAATGGAATTCCGAGGGGTCTATCCAGAGCCAAGCTGTTTCCGTACCATCGGTAAACACAACCTCCTATCACACTTGCATAAGTATCCAATACTTAAATATATGAGAACTATGTCGTTATGCTCCCACAACACGCACAAGTGCAATACTAGTCTATTCCGCATTATCGATGTCCAGTCTCGATAATACTACGACTAGGGATATTTAATGATTAAACCTTAGTGGATTAATACTGTCTCATATCTTATTAATCCGGAACTAATCATATGGACTTTTATCATTTATATATCCCGGTAATCTAATTACAAATGATAAAAGAGTAATTTCCTTTGTCACATAGTTAATTTGTACAACAACACCATGTTCTGTACAAATAGTGATGCTATGGGTCATAATTGTCCAACAGTTATCGGATCAGATTGGATCGGATTTGATAAGGAAATCAAACCTTATCGGATCAGAAAATTTGATGTTAATCGGATCGAATCAGATTCGTATTCGGTCTGATCCGATCCGAATCCGATTGTGCCCACCCTCAATTTCCCCCCATAAATTATTATATCCCTTTGGTTCCAAATTAACCAAGCATGTACTAAGAACAATTCAAACTCAGTGTCAGAGAGACGATCAAACAAGCTTTCAAATAATTGCAGAGTGTCAGCTTTCTTTCTCGTATATTTCTGCAACCTGACTTGACTTCCAGCCCACACGTCCTGATCCACCTCACATGAAGGTGAGAAATGATTTCCCTACCCGTGGCTACGACGAACCGTGCGGAAAAAGCCAACAGTGGATCTTAATCAGTTTCTATGGTTTTTAAAAAATTTTCTTTTACACAATAAAAACATATATACATATACATAAAGAAGAGTATAACAAGTATATCTTCCAAGAGTTTAATCTGGAGAGCGAACCGTCTCCGGTTGCCTTTAAGCGTATTCACACACCGAATCGGTTGATGAAATTTTCAGTTTTCATTTTAGAGACTTATCAAAGCTTATGAAAATAAGTGTCAAACACTTTAGCTAAGTCAACTTCATATGGAAAAAGAAGCAACTTTGTCTTGAACTTTGAAGAAGAAATACAAAGGAAACAAGTTCCTTTCCATATTCATCTTCAAGTTTAATCTCCAACACTTAAAAAAATGAAAGAAAACTATTTTTCCTCTATATCAAAACTCCTTGGCCGAATTCTCCTTAGTGCACCATTGAGAGATTTTTTCTTCATTGTGTATTATATACACAATAATCTATAATTCAAGTCACCAAGTGACTCCAACCTTCTATATCAAGTTACAAGTCAATTTGCCTTCAATTTAACCTTCAAGTAACTTGTTATAGCAAGTAATAAGTTACTTGCCAAATGTCACTTGCCAATTGGTTAACATAAAGCAAATAAGATATTCTTAATATTTACTTAATATTAATTAATTAATAAAATCAAAAATCAAAAATTTAATTTTATTAAACAAATAATATAATTAAAATATTTCAAATTAAATCCACACCATTGATCAAATATCTATATTGGTGGATTTAACAAGATCTTGACACTTGTTAATATATCATGGTGTCAAGTGTCATCTTAATACTTTAACAAATGGCCAAATCAAAATTTGTTAAAATAAAGTAAATTAAATATCTAGATATCTTTATTTATTTACAAATAAATTAATATTTAATTTAAATACAAAATCAAATATTATGTATTTAATGTAAGCTTAACACTTGGCAAAATCAAATGATGTCATCGTCATTTGTAAGCTTAAGAACTTGACAATTGTTCAAATCAAAATTTGACATATGTAAAGTTAATTAATATCTAGATTTTTTATTATAATATCAAATAAATAATTACAAATATCTCATTAAGTCATAAACAACTTTATCAGTCTCTTATCTGTCCGCAAATCACATTTACGATATTTTTAAAATCACCGAAATATTTTTCAAATAAACGAGAGTTAGCACGTCAACACCGGTAAATATTTTCTACTTTATCGATAAAGTACATAAATTGCATTGCGATCATATATTGAAGCAATTTAATTAATTCGTCAATCATTTGGTTAATGTGTGTGCCCTCATGGGTTCTCCGTAAGCTGGCCATGAGTCAATACGAACATATTCGTATCATTTCGGTATAACTCATTTCAACTGAAATTCCCAATAATCATAAGTGATCTCTAGCAAGATGTCATGACCCCCAAACACGAAGAATGAAATATCGGATAAACCCATATAGTCGTATTTATGTGTAGTATGGTCACTCCGCTGTCGACTCCCGATCGAGTGTGGGCCATGAGGTCGTCAAACCCATAACTCGATCATAGGATAAGGAAATCAATCATATACGAGATATACGTATTCGAAAATCAAGTTTTCAGAAGATGTGTGCTCCAGCCGAACACTTAATCCACGTGTATGATATTTTCGCCTAGGATCTCAAGCTCAAGTATCTAAGCCAGCAGATTCCATCTCGACGTTCACATGTCCGCATACATTAAGAACACACTGCCAGCAAGCTTATTTTACCGGGTGTGACGAGCTCGGTGAAATATACACGTGAACGATGTGTCTCAATGCAGACAACAGTCATGACGTCTCAGGTCAAATGACTAATGGTGCACTAGTACAGCTGTGCGACGAATCATTTACCACAGATAATTACTCATGTGATTTGTCACAATTGGTCACGTTCAGTAACACGTTTCTCAAACATATTACCCATGTTCATGCTCTTGTGATGTGAGACTCGTCACCCAAATATCTGTATCAAGTACTGATCAATAACAGTATAAAAATATGTCAGTCATATGATGTGATCATCTTTGATGACATCACCTCAACCAGGAATAGAGTTGGATGTATTTAAATCTAAACTCTGTACTCATATCTATGATATATTGCAGATAGAGTCTCGAAACGTAATACATCACATGATCGTATTTTGTATAACCTATGTAATAACAACTGAACATATCCAAAATGTTATAGGATTGCCATTATATTAATGGTAAATTAATTTACAACTAATTAGAAGATTATATTTACATAAGGATAATACCCCTGAACCTTATGACATAATTGGTTCTAGGGTATATCCCCTACACAATATTCCTAAAGCACATGAATCCCAGTCTTCCACGCCCTTTTATAGCACTCACAAGTATTCTATGTGACTATTTTCCTTCTTACCAGGTTCACTCAGGTTGGGAGTATATCCTGGCATGCACACCACCCAAAAACCTTTATCTTGGGTGGAACATGAAGATTCCAAAGTTTAGACCAGACAGATTGGCCTGTTGGACCTTATGAGCTTTCAGGCACATCTCCATCTCGCATGATCTGCCTAGCTACATGATACCCAAATTTGACAGAGTACATACTTTTCTTATTATGCATCCAAACAATGGAATGCATGACAATCCTACGACTTAGTGAAATACAACATATAACATCAACATCCTCACTATGGAAGTTTGCCGTGATAAACTCTCTCATTCATTCTCTTAGATACAGGTCTATAAGCTCAGAAACTGTCCTCACATCAACTTCTTTATACAGAGAGATTAAAACATTGTTCGCGGGGTGGCTAGGGAGCCAATTGTCAGAAAACATTCTGATAGAAGATCCATCACCAACCCATCAGCAACATCATTTTTTTAGAATCGGCTTTGCTGTCATGACACTTCTCCACACATACGAGCTATTTAGGGGCACAACCGCATCAAGAAAATGGCACATTGGGAGTATTTTTCTTTGAAGTATTGAGACAGTAATGACCTATTCCTATGTATCAACCTCCAACCTTGCTTCGCTAACATGGCCATATTAAATGATCTCAAATCTCAAAAACCCATGCCACAATTCTTCTTAGAAATAGTTGTTGGAGTTGGTGCTTGCAGTGCCAATCCGAATTGTACATTTTATTATTTATTAATAAAATAATTACATTTTCATTTCATACCTTATTATTGGTATTGTCATTATGCGTATTAGATTGATGTATAGATATGCTAAGAATGACATCGATTTTAGAATAATCTTGTAGTAATACTGGACACTGGGTGGTCCGACATTGGGATAAGTATTACTATTGTAAACTATTCTTAAAGTGTGTGTGTGTGTGTGTGGTGTGTGTGTGTGTATATATATATATATATATATATATATATATATATATATATATATATATATATATTCCTGGTCGTTGGTTTTGGAATACGGTCAAATTCCTATAACCTAGAAGACTAGCACATATCATATATTGGAATTGGAGTTCCAATAGTTTAACCCAATGTACCATGAGTTTTGGAAACTCATATAGACGTGTGGGTATTGGTTGGACCGAATACTGAATGACTCACAAGTGATTCCTAATAGTTGGAAGTACACACCATCGTCAATAGAAATCTCCTCGAGTCGAGTAGCATATGTAATCATTTGACTATAAGATAACATTGAATTTGTGTGAGATCCTCCACACTTTGATGCCATGTATGTCAGAAACCTTTCATGGTCTGGCCTCTAGATGTTCGTTGGGTGTGGACAGATACACTCAGTAATCAAGTGCGAAGCAAGATAGAATTCGCCAGCCCGTATGTGTACCATAAGGGATTTAGGTATCCCTGTGATTAAAGTCATGATTCTTAAAGATTTGGACAAAGTCAATCTCCTAGGGTGGATCACATCAGTTATGAAGAATCGTGGACATATCGACATGAGATGTGCACCTCCAAAACTTGACGGTGTATTCTATGTTTCCTAAACACAACTTGGATAGCCTACGACGAATGGATTGTTGAACATATGTGATGACCTCGAATTGTATAGTTTAAAAAAGTTGTTCGTGTTCTCACGATTTCGGAGGTGGCCGAATTGCGTACATATTAGCTAGACTTATATGACGAACGTGTCTGAACTTAGAGAGTCCCAATATGAAGTATACCCGTTGAGCACTTGGGGAGCCGATTAATTTTGTTAAAAAATATTCGATATTATAATTATCAACTAAGATAATCAAGTGTTATTAGATAACATTGATTATTTTCTTTGACCTAATTGGATTAATTGGATTAATTCAATAATTACACAAGGGTTTAATTGTAAAATCATAATTATCTCTACCATTTGAGGATATTATGGTAATTGTAAGTATGTAATAATATGTGGTTTTGGCTTAATTTAATTGGATTAAATCAAAGTGGGAAACATTGTACTAATCCATTTCCTAATCATTGTCTTGATTTAATTGAATTAAATCAAAGTGGTAGACAATGGATATTAGTCACACCTAGTTATACATATTTGGACAAATTAGATTAAGCCCACCTAAAAGTTTATTACAACTTTTATTAATTAAAAATTACCTAAATTTTGCTATAAATAGCAAGCTTTATGAAGGTTTTAATTAAGCAAAACTAAAGCTTGAGAAAGCTATATACAAGTAAATTCTTAATTTCTTAGATAAATTAGCCTAAGTTAGAGAAGTGTTTAGAGAAGCTTGTTAGGTCTCTACAATATTTCATCTAGGAGAAATCAAGATTGGATCTTGGAGTGAAGCTTGCTAACATTGGAATCAATATTGGATCTTGAAGTTAAGCTTGCAACACTTTGGAAATTCTCCCACAATTTCAACAAAGAGAAGGAGATTAGATATTTGCATCAAGCTTGCTAGGTAAGTTTGAACTTCTCTTAAGTTATGAATTATGTATTGGATGTATGATCACATAGCTTAATGTTGAAATAAGGATAATAAATTGTGTTAGGATACTTTAGAAGTATAAAACAATATGCTTGTTAATTAGGTCAAAGATGTTCATGTTAGATATTGAACAATTTATAAGAGTTTGGAACTAAAAGTTAAAGCTTAGAGCTATGGATACTATTCTAGAATCACTTGACCACCTTTAGGTGAACTGAAATTGTTCATGAGACATTTCTTATTGGAATTCTAAAATTGGTTTATGTTTAGATTCAAACAAATGCATATCAGTATTTAGAATACATGTATGTTAGTTGTATAACATGTGTTGTGGTTGATTTTGATGTTAAAATTGGTTTTTAGGTGTATTGAAATGATATGAGAAAATTGGAAGTGCTTAGGATTAATTTGAAGGTTGAAATTGCTCACTGCCTAGGTGAGCGTCTTGACTCTGGCCCTCCAACGTCACGACACTGAGCATCAGACCTAGGAGCGTCGCGACTCCCATCATTCCGCATCGCGAAGCTGAGGCGTTCAGCTCTCGGAGTTTCTCTCACACTTTGGACCATCTCGACTCCCAATCCAGCATGTCGCGACTCACAAGGCTGACGAATACTAAAACTTCATTTTCTCCATTTCGGAGTTTCCGGACTCTGATTTTGTCCCCGTATTTTCATATGGACTCGTATTAGAATTTAATTTTCATTAAAATATTTTAAAATACACCTATCTCTGATATCGTTGGGTTAGACCCATTTCCGTTGTGCGGGGCACCGATTCCACCCTAGGGGTTCCACAACTTCCCCAACAATAGTCAATGAACTCTAGATTTTCCAGTGAATCTTCCTCTCATTCCTCCATTGTCCCACCAAAAGTTTGTATACATGGCTTCAAGATCATCACACAAATACTTAGGCAATTGGAAAACACACATCGTGTACGTTGGGATAGATTGGGCCAGCGCTTTATTAAGTACATTTTTCCTCGCTCTAGAGAGCATCATACCCTTCCAATCTTGCAATTTTTTCCATACCCTGTCATTTAGAAAGAAGACAATTTGGTTTTTTACTTTCCCAACCAAAGTAGGTAGACCTAAGTAAGATTTAAATTTCTCTACGTCTTTCACCCCCAATGCCGACTTGACCCAAGCTCTCTGTAATTCTGGGGTACTGCTACTAAAGTACACATATGACTTATCCATATTAATAATTTAGCCTGAATCATCTGCATAAACCTGGAGAATTTTAGTGATTTCTTCGACTTCTCTTTGAGTGGTTTTGTAGAAAACCAATGAGTCATATGCAAATAGTAAATTGGAGATTGTGGGTGCTCTCCTACAAATAAATACCCTAGAAATCTGTCCTTCCATTTCCGCAATTATAAATAGTGAAGTAAATCCCTATGCACACAAAATAAATAAATAAAGTGAAAAGAGATCTCATTTTCGGAGACCTCTAGATGGAGAAATATTACCATAGGATTTGCCATTGACAAGTATGGAGAAAGAATGCATAGTGACACATTCCATCACCCTAGTGATCCACCTCTCTAGGAAGCCCAGTTTTGGCATGATCCCATGTAAGAATGACCATTCCACTCGATCACAGGCTTTACTTATATCCAATTTCAAAGCAAATGAGCATTTTTTGGTTTTTCCAAAAATACATAGCATGTAAAGTCTCATTGGACACCAAAACATTATCTGTAATAAACTGCCCAATGACAAAAACACTTTGAGTTGGGGAAATTATTCGTGGAAGAATCTGCTTTAATCAGTTTGCTAAAACTTCTGAAATAATTTTATATAACACATTGCAAAGGCTAATTGGCCGAAAATCAGACATTATTTTAACATCAGACATAATTTAACCAGAATTTAGAAAGTCCAACACAACATTGACTACATTATTATTCACTAAATGCCTGAGTTTTTGGTAGAATAGAGCGTTCATACCGTCAGGTCCATGAGCTTTGGTAGGGCCCATTTGGAACAACGTCGCTGACCGGTGCTTACACACGCGTATAATGCAAGCGCACATATCGTTCAAGTAGTATAAAAAGTATTGATCCCACGAGGACTTAATACCTAATCTATTAATTTTATGAGGTCAAAATGATTACTAGTATCTAACAGGTTGATTGATTGATTTGAAATGATGAAGGTTTTGAATTTAAAAACAAGTAAATAAAATTTGCTTGAAAGTAGGTTTAAGAAAATTCAATAATAAAAACTATCTAGAGTTGTGATTTCTTCCAATATCATTTTAAAGATGAAGTGATTATTTTATGTTTGTGTAATAAATCGGTTTACTAACCTGGAACACTAAATTATGCAAAAGTCTATGTCGACGGTCAGACACAAATACTCAGTTTAACCCAATTGAACCATATGTCTATGCCAACCAAATTATCTGGATTCATTAAGTTTAAGTTCCAATTATGGCTATCCCCGCCCGACAGGTATATGTCTATCCTGTAAGGAAATCTATTAAAGGGTTATCTATCCTCAAGGAAGATCGTGGGCTATTAAGTCTAAGGCTGAAACCTAAAATTCCTTTGTCAAGTTTATTTTAGATTTACCACATCAATCTTATTAGTGGCCAATTAACAAGACGCATTAAGCTTAAGACTTAATAAGTAAACCTTTAAATTACCCAAACTATAATTTAACCCCTCATAAACCGGTGATATTGTAATTCATCACAACCCCAGATAACTGGCTTAGTTACGACACATATTTACGGGTAGTAAAAAAAACTTAAATAAAATAAAAGACATAAAGTAAAATACTGAAAATTAAATACTGAAAAATAAATTGATGAAAGTAAATTGCCGAAAAGTAAATAAAGTAAAATTACAATAAAAGAAAATGCTGAGGTAAAAAGATCCACTTTTATTACTTCTATTTTAGATATCTCCCTTAATATAATATATTAACTTTGCATGATAATTACCAACCAGCCATATAGGCGGTATCCAGATTAAGTCAAATTAATAATTAATTACCAACCGACCAATCAGGCGGTATCCAGTTTAGTCAGGTTAAAACCAATTTAAATAATTACCAACCGACCAATATGGCGGTATTCTCGTTAAGTCAGGTTTTAACTAGTTTATATATTATAATTAAGGGAGATTAATCTAAATATTAGTAATAAAAATTTTACCTTTTACCCCAGCAAAGGGGAGTTACCTCCTCATTACTGAAAAGTAAAAACTGAAAATTAAAGAAAGAAAAGTACTGTGCGTAAAAGTAAATTGCAGAAAGTAAAAACTGAAAAGTAAAGAAAAGAAAGTGCGAAAGCGGAAATTAATTACTAAAAGCTGTAAATAAAAAAACAAGATAAAATCTTCTTAGTATTCTTAAGGAATTCCTTAGAAGAAAGTATGAATTTACAAATGAAATGACTTGGTATTTATATGCAAAATTTTGCCTCCATCAAATCATCCACCAAATCAATTATTAATTGCTCCACTAATTGCTCCACTAATTGCTCCACCAAATCCATTATTAATTGCTCCACTAATCTCTTATCATGTTTGGTGGTGATTTGATAATTTTTATTATTTATTTATTAATTTATTTTTTGCTTTGAAAATGATTGAAAGTGACTTTAATAATTACACACAACACACTTCTGGATGATTCATCAATTTCGGGCATGAAATATTCAGAATTCGAAATTATTTTGTCTTTCAAAGATGTAGATCTTTGAGTCTTCTTTAATCTGGAACTTGAATCAGCTCAATCAGATATCGGAGTAAAAAGTTATGCCCAAAATACGACAGATGCACAAAACTGGAATTTCCAAAACTGCACTTCGTCAAAAACGCCCTTTCAAGTTTCCAATCTCCAAAATTAAAATATCAAGTCCAATAATTGCCCTTATTTGACCCGTATTTCGTCCTAAATGATTTCATTGAGATCCGATATTATTTTATCTGTAAAATAAACTAAAACACATCAAAACGTTCATCAAACCCGAGAAACTAAACAAAATATTAAGTTAAAGGGGCGGTAAATATTGATATATTTTCCGCTCATCACACCCCCAAACCTAACATTTTGCTAGTCCTCGAGCAAAACAATAAAATAAAATACAAGAAACAATTAAAATTAAACTAAGCCACTTTCGTAGGGATCACAGTTGCATTTAGCATATGCAACAAGCCTTTAAACCCCTAGGTGTCCCTAGTGGACGAGTTATAGTCTCGTGAGGGCTTACAGCAACGATACCCACAAACGTTTTACAAAAGTAAAAAGGTAGTGAAACTAATGCACACAAAAGCAAAAAGACAAGAGAAAAGAGAATAAAGAAGTTAGTGACTAATCAGATGAAACTTCTACTCCAAATCAATAGTTGTTTTGTTTCATTCTAAATTACCGAATAAGTAAATTCTCCGATTATTTTTACCATTCTCCATATACACAGTCGACAAAATATTAATCAACTCATTTTTGCCCACAACAGTCATAAGTGCAGTTGATAAGAGAGTAATATTTTTGTCCTAAAGTTCTATCAGATTTCACACCTTTTGTAGCAATGGAATAATTTTTCTGATTTTTCTGAATTTTTTTTTACTCCATCACTTTTTGAGATGCTTTCTCCAATTAAACTAGAGCACTAAATATTACAAACTTTTCAATTTTAGCTCATGTCCGTATGTTATTATGTATGTTGATAATATCTGCTAACTGAACATATGAAGATCCATTTTAGTCAGTTTTATGGAGAATTTACAAATTAAATAATTCAAAAGGAAATAAACAAAAATAACTTGTTTCGAAAATGAGTTTGAGATACGTATCAGGAGTGGGAACTCCTTACTCAGCTATCTCTCACCAATTTCACCATTTTTAGTCAAAATAAAAACACAAAAAAAAAACACAATTTTTTTTTTTGTAATTTTGTAATTTTTTTGTATTTTTCGAAAAATTTTGGACTAAAAATAAAAATAATACATAAACTAAAAACAAGGTACTGATCAACTAATTCCCTCCCCCAAACCTAAATGAGACATTGTCCCCAATGTCTTAAACAGTAAAAGGAGAGTTAAGAAGGTCGTATCTGGTTAGCTGAAAATCTACAGGAAATTAAAGGTTAAGATCCAGATTAATCCTACGCCTCTTACCACGATCGTCCACGAACCAATTTATCTTTGAAAGGATAGGGTCAACTTGCGATAATTAAAAGTTAGGGGATAAAAAAAATGACACCAGTGATTTATAATGGTTCATCCAACTCTTTGCATACGTCTACTGATAAGTGCATGAAAATTTACTTTGAACATCGCTAATTCGGCTTGATTATCATGTATTTGATCTTAATTATAGTTTATTTTATGTTTTGTTATTAGAAATCAATAGAACATGGATATTAGAGAAATTACACATGTTGTGGGACTTTTCGGACGCATCGGAAGCATGAAGGAAGAGCGGAAACGAAGAAAACGCGAAACCAGAAAATTACATTGGCGCCGCGGTGCCCACTTTCTGGTGCCGCGGCGCCTCCACAACATCTTCCATATATTTTCCAGCAAGTTTTGCGTCGCGACGCCACTTGCCAGCGCCGTGGAGCCCCAGAAATGTCCCAGAAACTTAATTCGGATGTGTTTCACGCATATATGGACTCCAAGACTTCCCTATATAAACCCAAGTTCGTCCAAAACCCTAAAAGAGGAGAAAAACAGAGAAAAAAACACACAACAAAGAGTTGAAGTCACATATTTGAGAGAGAAGAACAAAAAAGCTTCATGCCAGACAGATTGCTTCTCCGATCTATCCAGGCTATGTCTATCTTCTATATGGAGAACCAATCTCCTAGGCAAAGCTAAGGATGAACTCTTGTAATTAAGTTCTTATATTTATGTTTTTGATTCCTGAATACTCTTCAACGTTTAATAAAATTGATGGTTTGTTATTCTTTATTATCTTTTGATTATGAATCCAGAGATTGTGTTTTACCAACTTGCATATAGGAATAGTCATGCTTCTTCTATGTGTGATTGGGGAACCCAGTTGTGACTGGTAATGTTATTTTATGAGTTAATCTTCTGCTGCAGTATTGCCTGAGGGTATATTGTCAATGTTAGATCGGTCATAACGATAACATTGTGTGCTGTTAACGTAGAGAAAATAATTCATCGATTACCTTAGAATTTAATATGTTTTGATTGAAATAACTTCTGATTGTTGGTTTGGGATGTGAAACCTTCAATTGAGTAATAAAAGAAATCATTTACTGAATATAGGGATTTGATACAAGAGGGATTCCCGACGCTTTGCTGCTTTTCTCTATTGATAACTCTTACGTACTTTTCATCGTTTTTATTTTACATTACCAATTAAACTCTTTTTTCTTTAATCAAGTTATTGCTAACGTTTTCTTTAAGTGAATTAGTTCCTTGTAACCATCTCTTTGAGGAATCGACACCTCAACTACACTGCGATAACCGCGAGTAATTTTTGGGCGTAATCAAATTTTGGCGCTGTTACCGGGGAGACGGTTTACAATCAATAGGAGCATGTTTGCTTGTTCAACAACAAAGCGGCAACTTCATTCCATCTTATTTTTTTTTATTTATTTTTTTATTTTTTTTTAATTTTAATTTTAATTTTTTACTTAGTTATTTTATTTCAATTTCAGTTTTAATTTTAGTTTAGATTTAGATTTTTAGTTTAGTTTCTTTTATTTCTGTTTCTCGTTTTATTTGTGTTTGAGTGTATGCCTAGACTTAGGGATCAGTTTGGTAGGTTTGTTAGAATTGAAAAAGAAGATTCAGATTTATAAACTCTATTTGAAAACCTTTTTGCCATACCATCTACATCTAGCACACACAACATGAGTAAGTACGAGAGACCACCCATTAGGTCTCTCGAGGAGTACCTCCATCCCACTCGTACAACTACACCATCATGCAAAATGTTTCCTCATAATGTACCATATATAGACTTTAAACCTGAAATGATACAGTATCTCCCAACCTTTCATGGTTTGGAGAATGAGAACCCTTATGTGCATATTAGAGAGTTTAAAGAGGTTATAGCAACCTTCTATGACCGATTTGGGACTACAGACCCAATTAGACTTAAGTTCTTCCTTTTTGCCCTTAAGGATAGAGCTAAAAGCTGGTTGTATTCATTGAGACCTCGTTCAATAGGATCATGGGGTGAGATGACACATGTATTTTTCAATAAATATTTCCCACACCATAAGACTAATGCCTTGAAAAGACAGATCTCTACCTTCTCATAGAAAGACAGTGAAACCCTTTATCAAACTTGGGAGAGGTTTAAGGAGATGTTAGCTAGTTGTCCTCACCATGAGTATGAGAGTTGGCGCTTAGTGAGTTACTTTTATGACAGTCTAACCCCCAGAGAGCGCCAATTCGTTGAGACAATATGCAATGGTGAATTTATCCGAAAGGACCATGATGAGGCGTTAGAGTACTTAAATGACCTAGCCGAGAAATCTCACACTTGGACTGGACCTAATACCATGGATAACACTGATAGGACACGTTCCACTCCTTCTAGCGGAGCCATACACCACTTTAAGGAAGATGATAGTCTTAGAACACAAGTTGAGCTATTAACTAGATAGATAGGAGTCTTAAAAGCCAAATATAACAAGACTATGCATGCGGTAGCCCAGTTAGAACCTCAAGGGGTATATTTTGTGTGTAAGGGGATTGACCATCTGGCCCAAAAGTGTCATATTAATGGTGAGATGAGGGAAACATATAAGGAACAATGTAATTCCTTAGGGATGTACAAGAAGCCTTATACACCTTATTCAGACACGTATAATCCTGGTTGGCGGAACCACCCAAACTTTAGTTGGAAACATGAGTCTCAACAGCCCACTCAAACATCACAACCTAGAAGTTATAATGCCCACAGTATCACATACCAACCAATTCTAGAAACTCCTTAGAAGATACTATGCAAGCATTTGTAGAGGCCAAGAACAAAACGAATCAAAGGTTTGAGTCATTAATAGCTCAAGTGGTTGAAGAAAATAAGGAGATAAAGAGTCAAGTCTCTAAATTAACTAACGTGTTAAGTGTGCAAGGTTCAGGAAAATTCACATCTCAGGAACAACCAAATCCGCGAGGATAACATATGGCACAGGCTGACCATGATGCATCCAATGTAAATGATCTTAATGCCATAACCACTCGAAGTGGTAATGAGATAAATGTGCAGGTAACTTCCAACACTAAAGGTGACACCACATGTAGTAATGCAGATATTCTTCACGAACAAGTGGTGCAGAAATCAGTTCGAGTACCTTTCCCTCAAGCTCTTAGGCCTACTGCGAGAGCTACAGACCCTAATGGTGAGATCCTAGAACATTTAAAGCAAGTAAAGATTAACCTTCCTCTGTTACATGTGATCAAACAAGTTCCCACATATGCGAAGGTTTTGAAAGATCTATGCACCATGAAGAGAAAGCACTATGTGAAGAAGACTGCATTTATGACAGAGCAAGCAAGTGCAGTAATTGGCCAGAAGGCCCCGCTAAAATACAAAGATCCGGGATGCCCCACTATTGCTTACCACATTGGCACATATGAGTTCGGTCAGGATTTATTAGATTTAGGTGCTAGTGTTAATCTTATGCCATATTCTATCTATATGCAGCTAGAATTTGGAGAGATTAAACCTACATCTATGGTTTTACAGTTAGCTGATCGCTCTATCAGAACACCGATGGGAGTAGTTGATGATGTTTTACTGCAAATTGATAAATTCTAATACCCTATTGATTTCCTGATTTTAGACACTCAATCTGCGGTTAACACTGAGTCAAAAATTTCACTTATCTTAAGTAGACATTTTCTTGCTACAACTAATGCCCTTATCAATTGCAGGAACGGTCTCATGAAGATATCATTTGGGAATATGACACTAGAAGTGGATATTTTTCATGTTGAGAAACAACCACGAGATGATGATGAATGTCAGTACACATACCTGATAGACACAGTCTTGCTGGAGACAGGCTCTACACCACATGAATCTAACCCTCCCGATCTGGACCTAATCCCAAAGAACCGTAAAAAGAGGAAAATGAGAGTTAGTGCTCACTTAAAGATGATCATTGGAAAGTTAATGTGGAGGTTGAGCCAATTTTTCCTTTCGTGCAGCCTAAAATCTCAGCCATCAGTAGACCTTGGGGGATCCATGGATAAACTGCAACAGCCAGATAAAAATTCATTTTCAGGTCATAATCACCAGTGTCTACCAACGAAGAAAGCACATGTGACTACTTGGTCCGCTACATGGAAGCCACCATGACAATTTGGGTGATTGCGTCTGGCTGATGACGTTAAACTTAGCGCTAGCGGGGAGGCAACCCTTGCATATGTATTTTTTTATTTAGTCATTTTCTTTACTTCAGTTTTATTTTATTGTGTGCTAATTGCATGTTTATTATTTGCATGAGTATTCATGCATGTGTTAGCGCAACCCACACAGCTCACACAACCAAAGTCTCACCAGCAGGAGCCTGATCAACTCCATGCCTGGTAGTATTGTTCCTCACTCTTTTTTCTTTATATTTATCTTACATTGAGGACAGTGGAAGTTTTAAGTGTGAGGGTGTATGCATGTAGTGATAATGCTTGTTATAAAAAAAATTATTTGTTTTTTGTCCTTAATAGTAAAACATAAGTCCAATGATGAATATTGTTTGCTTTAGGATGAAATCTTAGAAACGATAAGTTCTTTGATGTACTTTTATCTGATGCCTTGAGTAGTTGATCTAGGTTAGACTCATAAGCACTTAACTATAGGTTTTTAGCAGTAAGAACCTAGGTAGTTGGCGAAGTGACTAGTTGAAGAAATTACATGTCGATGAATGACCGTTTTCTTAGATGTCTATCCTGATTTGTTAGTGTTATGATGTACGATATGGTTAAAAAAAATAAAGCACAAATTTTTGAAAGAAAGAAAAGAAAAAAAAAAGAAATTAAACCACATATAACCGATAAGCGTGAAGCTACCCATGGGCGAGTGTTAGGACCACCATGAGGAGAAATGCTTCCTTAAAGGGTAGGTGTGTTGAAAAAAAAGGGTTTTGAAAGAAAAAAAGGAAAAAAATCATATCATACTGAGTAAAGAAAAGCAATTACAGAGCACATTTGAGATATCTATGTTGGTTTGACCCATCTGATCCCAATTTTTTAAACGAAATCATTGAGTTGGCTTACTTAGGAGTCAAGCTGTGAATGAACTTTTACACACACACACACACACTGTGAGTCTGGCTTAGATGATTTATTCAAGGATTTGGATTTGAGTTGTATTGAGTACTTTGAAGGTTCTCTTATTTCATTGCTGGACATTTATTGAGGACAATAATATGTGTAACTATTGAGACTATTTCATTTTGTTATTTTTGCATGATTGCATGTGTTTTGAATGACGTTTATAGGTGTCGTCGCCGCAAGCCCTCACGAGACTATAACTCGTCCACTAGGGCCACTTATGGGTTTAAAGGCTTATTGCATACGCTTAATGCAATCGTGATCCCTACGAAAATGGCTTAGATAGTTTTTAATTTAGTTTAGTTCTTATTTTCTTTTTGCGCTTGAATTGCTAGGGACTAGCAATAAGCTGGTTGGGGGTTGTGATAAGTGCATGAAAATTTACTTTGAACATCGCTAATTCGGCTTGATTATCATGTATTTGATCTTAATTATAGTTTATTTTATGTTTTGTTATTAGGAAGCAATGTAATATAGATATTGGAACAATTACACATTTCTCAGGACCTTACGGACGAATCGGAAGCACGCGGGAAGAGCAGAAATGAAGAAAATATGAAACTAGAAAAACTGCACTAGCCCCGCGGCGCCCACTTTCTGGTACCGCGGCGCCTCCATAGCATCTTCCATACATTTTCCAGCAAGTTTGGCACCACGGCGCCCTGACAATGTCCCAAAAACTTAATTTGGACATGTTTCACGCATATATGGACTCCAGGACTTCCCTATTGTAGGACACAGAAATCGTCGATGTTGTTTCAGGCTCGCGGCCCGGTCGAGAGTACGGAGTAGCCCACAGGGGACTAAACTGGAGAATAATGGAGTCGCTACCTAGTGTGAACTGGGAAATGATTTAAGGCCGCACTCACCCCTCGCAAAGGAAGACCTCAAACCGTTGGGTTCGGAATGGTCCCTTACTTATGTCACTTGTAATGAACGGATTTGCGCAATAATGTAACCAAGTCTACGCAACATACACATGCAAGAATAACCTATATCTAAGTTTGTGTACAACCTATATCTAAGTTTGCATACAACATATATCTAAGTTTGTATACAACCTATATCTAAGTTTGCATACATAGGAGTAAAACCTACATCTAAGTTTGCATGCATAGAAGTAAATAAAATAAAAACAAGCACGCAATCTCATGAACACATTAAGTTGATAAATGCGGAAATATGAATAAATAATAATTGTCTAAACATAAACATTGAAGAGATACAATTAAGTTCCTAACGCGAAAGAAATAACTAAATCATGCATGGAGATAACGTGCTATTTCTAATGAACCATGGAAAAACACAAGATTAGATAAAACGAAATATGTGCGTTTCTCAAGTAGTACATGAAGTTGTATCCCAAGTTCAGACCACACTACCGTCCATTCGAATTCGGCTACGGAATTTACGTCTGGGTTTCCATCCGATATACCACGAGAGATAACACAAAATCATTCATCCAACAATAATAACATACATGAACCAACAATATGCATGCGAAGAAATACTAATAAATAATTGAAAAAGATGAACGAGAGTAAATAAAAGGGTGCCCTCAGGTCTTACCTTTTAAGTCGCCTCTTGGAAGTGCGTTACGTGGCCGTCGGAAGGGTTAATGCTCCGCCACTCCTCCGGTTCACTGGTTCAATATTTTCCTTCGTTGCTTCACTGTTTTGGGCTGCTATTTTCTCTATTTTTGCTGTTGTTTCTGGTCATTTTTTTTGTTACTGTTTGCGGTAATTTGGGGCTATTTTGGGTGACTGTTTTTACAGTTTGGGGACTATTTTGGTTGCAATATTTTTGGTGGTTTAGGGGACTGTTCTGGGGACTGTTTTCGATAATTGATGGTGCAGTTTGGGGCTGTGTTTTCGGTAATTTAGGGTGCTGTTTGAGGTTGTGTTCGATGACTTAAGGGTGTATTTTTGGGGCTATTTTCGGTGGATGGTTGTGCATTTTTTGATGGTCTGGTTGTGCAATTTTCGGTGGTCTGGTTGTGCAGTTTTTCGGTGGCCTTAAGGGACTGCAATTTGCGGCAATTGAGGGTTGTTTGATGGAATGATTTTGCGGTAATGAAGGGATAATTGGGAACTATGTTTCACGGAAATGGGGAAGCTCTTCTATTTTTTCTTGGGCGTGAATGTGCTAGGGGGTTAAGGGTTTGGTTTGTGCTCCTTTTTATAAGAAAGGGTTAGGGTTGTCCTTATTTGGGTAGGAAAGAAATCATGCAATCATGAGGGGTATCTTCAATTAGTGTGTTATAAGGAAAAGATCTTTTCAATTTAGGAAGGTGATTTGTTTTAGTTTAGGAAAGAGATTTATGGGATTTTAACATGTGTTTAATGTGTTGGATATTTTTGGAGGGGATTTGGTGGGCCTAGGCGTGTGGAGTTTGGTTCTTTGGTGGGCTTGGGTGTGGGTTGCAGATAAATTTTAAAACAGGGGTCCATCGAGCGAACCCGAGGCTAAGTAAACGAATTAAGTCCAACAAGGTATTGATTTTTGAATTTTCCATTCCGACGTCCGTTTCCCGCGACTTCCGCAACTTATCGGGTAGTGCCTCCATATGAGGCTCATCATCGGGACTTATGCAAAAATGCAGTGCCTACACCTATATAAACTCCAGTTCATCCAAAACCCTAAAAGAGGAGAAAAAAAGATAAAAAATACACAACAAAGAGTTGAAGTCACATATTTGAGAGAGAAGAATGAGAAAGCTTCATGCCAGACAGGATGCTCCTTCGATTTATCCAGGCTATGTCTATCTTCTATATGGAGAACTAATCTCCTAGGCAAAGCTAAGGATGAACTCTTGTAATTAAGTTCTTATATTTATGTTTTTGATTCCTGAATACTCTTCAAATTTTAATAAAATTGATGGTTTGTTATTCTTTATTATCTTTTGATTATGAATTCAGAGATTGTGTTTTACCAACTTGCATATAGGAATAGTCATGCTTCTTCTATGTGTGATTGAGGAACCTAGTTGTGACTAGTAATGTTGTTTTATGAGTTGATCTTCTGCTGTAGTATTGCCCGAGGGTATATTGTCGACGTTATATAGGTCATAACGATAACATTGTTTGTTGTTAACATAGAGAAAATAATTCATCGTTTACCTTAGAATTTAATATGTTTTGATTGAAATATCTTCCGATTGTTGGTTTGGGATGTGAAACCTTCAATTTAGTAATAAAAGGAATCAATTACTGAATATAGAGATTTGATACAAGAGGGATTCCCGACGCTTTGCTACTTTTCTCTACTGATAACTCTTACGTACTTTTCATCGTTTTTATTTCACATTACCAATTAAACTCTTTTTTTAATCAAGTTATTGCTAACGTTTTCTTTAAGTGAATTAGTTCCTTGTAACCATCTCTCTAAGGAATCGACACCCCAATTATACTGTGATAACCGAGAGTACGTTTTGGGCGTAATCATATACTCCCCCAAGCCATGCTTGAAGATTTCCACTAAGTTGATCCATAACTTACACCGAGTGTTCGTGGCTCACTCGCAACTAAGAGTTCTATCCCCTAGGTTCACTCCAAACCTTTACACAAGAGTTTTCCAATAGCTCACTCTTAAATCCTTACAATGAGGTCTGTTCCTAGGTTCACTCACAATCTCTTACAATAATCACTCTTTTAAGTATATCCACTCACAAATGAATTTCTCAACCACAAGTGTATGAGTATGAAGATTTTATAATTCACTTGGGCACTCACAAAAGATAAGAAGATTCAAGATGTGAGTTACTAACTCAAGTGTTCTAAGCTCACTACAAATGATATAAAAGGTGTAGTGTGTGAGCTTGAGTATGAGACTGTATGATGATAAAGATTTTGAAAACTCTCTGTTTTTACCTTAGAAGAAATTATATGAATGTTCAAGAGCTTAGCAAAAATGAAATAATGACTAAATTATAGAGAAAATAACAATAATCCCTTATGTTTGTGATGAGACCGGTATGCTGGTCTACAGAGGCCGGTATGTCTGTCTACCATTACAAAAACTATAAAATATTATCATTTGACATCGGTAAACATAAACAAGACTGAATTAATGATCGGTATGGAGACTGGTATGGATCATGTCAGTTTTCGAGAGCATATAAAATACAAAGGTTGACTAGTATGGATGTCGGTATGCTCTAGACCGATTCCAGGTAACTGTGCAAACTCTATATTGACCGGTATGGGTGATCGGTATGGAATAGCCCAGTTTCAAAGGTGATGTAAAACTGCTCAGAACAAAGCAAGGTCACTGGTATACCGGTGTAGGGGACCGATATGCCGGTCTCAGTGCCAAAATGCAGGATCTGAAGATTTAAAAATATTTTACATATGAGCTTAATGCATCTAAGTGAATGTGCATATGTCCTATGAGGTTAGATTCTTAAATTAACAACTCACTTACAAAAAAAGCCCTAAGCTAAGACCACACAAGATATTCTTCTTTTGTCATTTGAGTTTTCACATTCATTGATCTTCATCACCAATGTACTTTGACATCTTTTTGTAATGTTCGCTAATGCGCGTCGAAGTCTTTTAGTATTGCATCATCAAAATCCATCTTGCGAATATGTAGCTAACAACCTTGTGAGGTACTGCACTGAGACATTCTTCATTCTGGTCACACCTCCCTGCCAAAAATAAATTCTCAAAACAATATATAGCTACATTTGCAATATCATCCACACCATCAACACATTCATTATCTAAATTTATGTTTACTTAAGTATTTGTTTTTTAGAAATTTAATGCTTACATTTTTGTAAGGAAAATATTACTTTCATTAAATCAATAAGTAACATTTGAATGTTTGCTCGGTATTCATCCAACCATACAGCATGGTTAACAAAATCTAAAGCCATATTTGCTAAAGAATGAGCAATCCTATTATATGATCTTGGAACATGCTTAACTATAACCTGTTGTAAATTACTCATTAACTCTTGGATTTCTTCAGTTGCCCAAAAATTTCAGATATACTCTCAATTCTATTTTAAACAAGATAAGTAATTTCCAAAGAGTCCGTTTCAATTATCAGCAGAGACTATCCATTCTGAATAGCTATCTGTAAGCCAAAAATCATCACCTTTGCTTTCATAGAAACTACTGTTGGGGCATATGTGGAACCCCTAGAGTCGGATCGGTGCTCCGCACAGTGGAAATAGGTCTAACCCGTGGATATCTAGCATGAGTGTATTTTTAAAATATTTTAATGAAATATCATATTCCATTACGAGTGTTTAGGGCAAAATCGGAGTCCGGAAAAATGAAAACGGGAGAAAACCGGGTCTAGCACATCTAACGTGCAAGTTTCATGCGCAAGCAAGCAGCTTGCACATATTGTGCATGTTGCACATGCATGCGCAAACAAGTAGCTTGCTGCTGTGCGCTAAAGTTTTTTTCAATTTTTTTTTTAATTTTAAAAACCTTAAACACATTTTAAAATCACCCAAAATAATTTTAATTTCAAAACCAACCACAACACATATTATACAACACACACACACACATATTCTAAATATTTATATATGCATTTCTTTAAATCAAAATACAAACCAAAATAGAATCCCACAATGAAATGACTCATGAACAATTTTAGGTCACCCAAATGTGGTCAAATGATTCTAAAATGGTAGCCATAACTCAAAGCTATTATCTAGAGTTCCGAACTTTAATTTTTTGTCTATATCTAACATAAATATTTTGACCCAATTACAAACATATTGTGTTTATACTTCCAAAGCATCATTACACAATTAATTAGCCTAATTTCAACATCAAGTTATATTATTATGTATCTAATACATAATTCATTACTATATGTCTTACTAATGATAACTCACTAATGAAAAACATAGCTTTGGAGAATATCAAACTTACCTAACAAGGTTGATTCAAATATTCAATCTATTTATCCTTGTTGAAATGTTGTGGAGAACTTCCAAAATTAGCAAGCTTGACTCCAAATCTTGAATCCAATGCTAGCAAGCTTTACTCCAAGATCCAATCTTGATTTCTCCTAGTTGGATTGTTGTAGAGATCTTCTAAAACTTCTCTAAACACTTCTATAACTTAGGCTAATTTCTATAACTCTTGCTGGTTTTTAGTTTTCTCAAGCTTGATTAAAACCTTGCTCAAGCATGCTACTTTTAGCAAAATTTATGCAATTTTTAATAAATAAAAGTCTTAATCAAATATTAGGTATGCTTAGTTAAATTCATTCAAATATGTATAATTAGGTGTGACTAATCATATTTCTCTATCACTTTGATTTAATCCAATTAAATCAAGTCAAATTTTAATGGATTAGTTCAATGTCTACCACTTTGATTTAATCCAATAAAATCAAGCCAAATACACCTAATATTACATATTTGTAATTACCAAAATATCCTCAAATGATAGAGATATTTATGAATTTACAACTAAGTCTTTCTGTAATTTTTGGATTAATCCAATTAATCCAATTAGGTCGAAGTAAATAATCAATGTTATCCAATAACACTAAATTATCTTATTTGATAATTATAATATCAAAAATTATTTATTATAAAAAATTATTGGCTACCCAAGTGCTCAACGAGTACACTTCATATTGTGAGACTCTCTAAGTTCAGAGACATTCGTCATATAAGCCTAGCTTATATGTACGCAATTCGGTCACCTCCGAATTCGCGAAGAACACGAACGACTGTTCTGAACTATACAAGTCGATTTCATCACATATGTTTAACAATCTCTCTGTCGTAGGCTATTTGAGTTGTGCTTAGGAAATATATATTACACCGTCAAGTTTCCAACACGCACATCTCATGTCGACATGTCCACGATTCTTTACAACTAATCAGAAACCATTTCTGATATATGCAATCCACCCTAGATGATCGGTTTTGGCCAAAGTCTTAAGAATCATGGTTTACTCACAAGGATACCTAAACCCCTTATGGTACACATACGGGCCAACGGATCATATCTTGATACACACTTGATTAACGAGTGCATCGGTCCACACCCAACCAACATCTAGAGGCCATACCATGAAAGGTCTCTCACATACATATCATCTAACTGTGGAGGATCTCACACAAAATCGATGTTATCCTATAGTCAAAGGATCACTCGAATCGAGGAGATTCCTATTGACGGTGGTGTGTACTTCCAACTATTAGGAATCACAAGTGAGTCATTCAGTATTCGCTCCAATGAATACCCACATGTCTGCTTCCAAAGCTCATGGTACATCAGGTTAAATCATTGGAATTCCAATTCCAATATACGACATGTGCTAATCTTCTAGGTTATAGGAATTCGACCGTATTTCAAAACCAACGACTATGAATATATACTTTAAGAATAGTTTATAATAGTAATACTATCCCAATGACGGACCACCTAATGTCCAGTATTACCATAAGACTATTCTAAGGTCGATGTCATTCTTAGAATATTTATACATCAATCTAATATGCATAATGACATTACCATTAATAAAATTTGAAATGAAAATATAGTTATTTTTTTTATAAATAATAAAATGTACAATACATTATTCGGATTGACGTTGCAAACACCAACTCCAACAACTACATCACCTTGAAACCTGGTATTTTTTATTACCGCTGCCAAAACATCCCCATTTGAGTTTCTAAATACTGCTATAAGCCCAGACACATTGAAGCCTTCTTTGACTATTGCATCCACATTTAATTTTAACCAACCATTTATGGGGGACTCCATTACTTTGTATTGTTATCCTCCCTGCCAGTTCTATTATTCATTATTGTAATTTTTAACCAAATGTTGATATTTTGACTAGGTCAATTCAGTTATTGAGAAAAATTTCTCATGAGGCGTTACTATTCAACATCCACTTATATATCATCTTACATTAAAGTAATCGAGGTTCAGCCCAAATTTAGAAAGTCAGCTCAAACTTGAATCATGCAAATAACTTTTTTCCAAAGCTAAAAAATTTCACAACCGATCCCACCATTGTATTGTGTATTTATGATTCATAATAAAGTCCCATAGGTTCCTCCATTGGTCAGCATGTCTGCAAGCAACAATACGACATCCATTAGCGTTAAATATTGAAAATAATTAAGTCAAAACATGAGTTGGAACAAATCTCGGCCAAAATTGGCATTTGGCAGAGATTTGCTATATTTTTACATCCAACACTCTAAAACTACAACTATTATGTGCAATACTATCCAAGCTTCTAATACATCAAAAAAACATATAACAAATACTCAACAACAAAATAAAAACAGAATTGAATGAAAAAAACTTCACACAATTATTTCATCAAAATATAGTGTGTCACAAACTATCATAACATTTAACCAAGATTTAGGTTGTTTTTTAAGCTAACACAAGCAACCAATAAAAAAAAGATGAAGTTGAGAGTGTTATAAATTTAGAAAGAAATATAAGAGAAAATACCTTATAAAGCTATAAGTTTTCTTTATTAATTCTAAATTAAATTTTACAAGAGTTGCTCTATATTTATAGAGAGTGATTAGGTTAAGATTATTATCCTTAAGCAATATGGGATAAACTAAAATTGAAAATAAAAGTGAGAGATCATATTATTTACAACACTACCCCTTGGGACCCATCACTTTAATTTTACAATAATTGACCTAACATTGCCTCATTAAAACCTTGCTATTAATACCCAATGGGACAAAAATCTAGTCGAAGGAAAAAGAGTACAATGCACTTTTATCCAACGGTAGTTCATGATGTCAATGAATACGCTCCCTCTGATGAAATATTCCCCCTCAAAAGATATCATCAGAATAATTTACTAAGTCGACGCATGCCAATGCTATACACAAGCTTCTCAAATATTGATGTCAGTAAAGCTTTAATTAATAGGTATGCAAAGTTATCAGTTAACACATTTGTTTGACATCAATTTGTTTACTTTACCGGAGCTCATGAGTATAGAAGAATTTAGGTAAGATGTGCTTGGTTCTGTCTCTCTTGATGTATCGTCCTCTAATTTGTGCAATACATACAGTATTATCTTCATATATCACTGTTGGAATATCTGTGGCAGAGTTTAAGTTGCATGTGCTCTGAATGTGATGGATAAGTGACCTTAACCATATACATTCTCTGCTTGCTTCATGTAGTGCAAGTATTTTTGAGTGATCGGAGGATGTAGCAATAAAATAATGTTTTGTAGATCGCCATGAAATTACCGTGTTATTGTAGGTAAAAACATATCCTGTCTGTGAACGTGCCTTATGAGGGTCAAAGAGATATCTTGTATCAGTATAACCAACAAGGGTTGGATTTTGTGTTAGCTCATTTGAATAAAACAATACCAAGTCTTTAGTCCCATGAAGATAATGAAAGATATGTTTCACGCCATTCCAATATCGTCGAGTTAGAGCAGAGCTAAATCTTGCCAATAAATTAAATGAGAATGCAATATCCGGTCTGGTGCATTGAGCTAAATATAAAAAGGCACCAATTACACTAAGATATGGTTCTTCTAGATCAAGTATCTATTCATTATTCTCTTTATGACGGAAGTGATCCTTTTTAGGATCGAGAGATCAGACTATCATGTGAGTGTTGGGGTTGGTGCTCAGAGCGCCAATTCCCGGTTGTATTTCTGTTAAATACTTCTGTAAAACATTATTATTATTAATAATCTATGCAGTTTCTATATATAATCTATCTTTCTATATGGTAAAGATTGTAATGACCCTAGAATGATTAGTCATGATACAATTGCAAAAGCGTCGCAACGGACATGGAGTAGTATCATGACGTTGTCATTCTCAGACAGTTCCTGGTCAAGGTTTACACTACTTGGTCAGTATAGTAAACCCGTTGAGACCGGTACATATCGTATACTGGAATATATGATTCCAATGGTTTCTCAATGAACCATAAGTCTTGGAGACTAGTATAGACGTGTAGGTGTTTATAGCGGATAAAACACTGAACGACTCACCGAAGATTCTTAATGGATGGTACTCCAGCGTCCAAAGAATCTTCTTGGGGTTGAGTAGCACTTGTGATTCTTAGACTTGAGATGCCATTGTGGGCACATGAGACATCTTCTACACTTAGACGGCAGTCACGTCACCGATCTATTTAGATCAGACCTCCACTGTTCGTTGGGTGTAGACAGATCCTCAGGGTGTCCTATGTGTATCAAGATAGGATCCGTCAGTTCTGTGTATCATAGCATAGGTAGTCCATATGATTAGCAATCAGATAAAACCATGGGCCCGTGGTAAAGTTTAGAAGCTAGTTCTAAACATTCTTTTGAGATTGCTAATAGAATAGTCGACTGGAAAATCCCGATAGAGATTTGACGTTTACATCTATATCTCTGGGATTTTCCGGATACCTGTGACAGAGGAATTATACATTTGCCATGACCTCGACCTGTATGGTTCAGCGAGATTATCGTGATCGTCATAATCTACGGGTGGATAGATTATGGACACGAAATTAGATTTCGTGACGGATATACCTGAATCTAGAGAGTCTCAATAATGAAACATACTCGTAGAGCACTAGAGCAACATTAATAAATAATATTGATTATTTATAAAGTCGTTTAAAGGTTAAACGCAAGATACGTGCTAAAGGGACTAGATAGTCATTTGCCTAATTATTGTGTATTTACATTTAATACTGATTAATTTAAATACACATTAATTAATAGTCAAAATGAGTTATTTGACTTTTATCCTAAATGAATATAATTTTTTAATATTTAATGTAAATATTATACATATATTTAATATATTTGTATTTGATTAATTAATTAATTATTTAATTGTTAAATGATTAAATTAATTAAAATATAAATATCTTACATTAGGATATTTAAAGTAAATGATTATGTGCCTTTGTTGACTTATATAAATATCATTAAAGTGTTTTTAGATATTTATGCAAGTTGATTTAATGAAATTGCAAATGAAATTGAAATTTTATTTTCTTGTATTTGGCTTGGCAAATTCGGCCAAGGCTTAAAATAAAGGAATTATATATTGTTTTCATTTCATTTTCATTTCTTAACCTAATACACTTTTACAAAAGAGAGACACCATTGAAGAAACCAAAAGAAAGCTTGAGAAAGAAAGAAAACTTCAAAAGCTTGGAAATTTAGTAAGTTTTTCAAACTTGCTATTAGTAAGGAATATGTTCCTTAGGTTCTAGGCTTTAATATATGATATTCTTAGGATGTTTCTTTCTTTGTTCCTTGTGGTTTTTGATGATGGAAGTTTTGGAGAAGTGTGAAGCATGTGTAATGAAGGAAGTGTTGTGACTATTGTAGTTATAACTATTCTTTTAAGGTTTTTGAAACCATGTTGCTAATCTAGAGTTATTGACCCACTCTTAAATGACCTAGATTTGATCTTGAGTTGTTTCATTGTTTTGAGACTTGGATTGGATGCAAGAATGATGATTGAAGTAATTGATTTAATGTATTTGGTCTAATTTGTCCAATTTGTGGAAATTGAAAAATTAGGGTTCTTAACTAATTCCAAATTTGGGGCTTTTCATATATGTTGTGTATTTGTGTGTGTATATGATGCATATAAAGTTCCATGATCATTGGATTACATCTTGATGTGTTTTGATGCATGAATGAAATGACAAAATGCACAAACCCCCCCCCCCCCCCCTTTGGAGTGCATTCGGCCAAGATAAAAATTTTGGGTTTTTTGTTGCTTTTGGTGTTTTGATGTTTTGAACATGCTAGTTCATCTTAGAAATGATTTAGAATCATTCAAAATTGATTGGATCAATTTCGGACTAAAATGGACAAAATACCATATAAGGGTAATTTGGTAATTTCACTTGAATATGATTCATTTGAAATTTTGTTTCATAATTTGAATATTGGGTAATTAAATAAAAAATGTTTATTTATTTAATCCAAGAAAAAGTTTTGAAATCTGAAATCGGATTTTCACCGCTTCCGCTGCGTTACCGGATTCACCCCCTAAAACCCCTTCAAAATGGTATCAGAGGGCGAGTCTGATTCTAGGCCACTTAAAATGATTAGCCTTCATTAAATCAATGTTTAATCATGTTTTCTTGACTTTGTGCATGCTTATTAGGATCTAAACTGGTTAGATTTAGGTGTATGACACTTAGCGGAAAATCCAAATAATAAGGTTTAAATGTAATTATGTAATTGATGCATGTTATATGGTCCGTCTTGTCAATACGGTTGATGAATATCTCTTTATGACTACATCCCAGACCGTGCCTCTGCTGTGAGGGTGTAGCCGATAAAGATTTATTTATACCGGACCGGATGTATATTAGATACTAGGTAAATTCAAGTAAAAGCGGAATTCTGAACGTGCCTAGCTGTCAGAATTACGTAAGTAGCTTGAGTTTATCATTGACGAGTTTAACCTTGGTACGTCTCCTTGTGGGCCTGCCTTCGCAGTGACAACGAGAAACGGCCAGGACCGGTTACTTAGGAGTCATTAGTGAATGATTGACAAATGAGTTGTCTACCTGATGAATATACGTAGGCGAGACCGTGCCTCTGCTGTGAGCCGAAATATATTCACGGGTGATGAGTGGTATTTATATCACTATTTCCCACTCATTTAACTTAATATTTTGTATAGTTTCTTGAGTTTTGTGAACGTTTTGATATGTTTTATTGTTATTTTGCAGATAAATAAAGTTTTGGACAGCACTGGAGGCAATTTGGGGCAAAACCGGACAAAAATGCGTCAACAGGGATATTTTAGTCTTTTTCGCGTCGCGACGCTGGAACACTGCGCGCCGCGACGCCCAGAGTGAGCCGAATCTGCTAACATGCGCCTGGTCAACGGTCAACAATTTGAAAAGTGTTGATTTTGCTAAAATGCGCCGTGCCACGTGTCACCATCACAGCCGATATGCTAACATGCGTCGTGCCACGTGTCATGATCATATGATGCCGACACTCAGACTTGACACGTGTCGCCTCGTCATCAGCCACATCATCGGTCAATAAGTCAACCTCGCCACGTGTCATGCCACATCATCGTTCACGTCAGCAGGTCAACCGAGTCAACATGCCACGTCAGCCTCAGCCAATCATAACTTGACACGTGTCGCCACGTGTCGCAATCCTATTGTGCCGACAAGTGAAAGTCAGCCGCCACGCCACGTCATGCCACGTCATCGCCACATCTTCGCCGCGTCAGCATGACATCATCAATGACGTCATCACAATCATTGAGTCTTAGCCGCCTTGACACGTGTCGCCGTGAACAGTCAGCCGCCTTGCTACGTGTCGTCTCCTCAGCGTGCCACGTCGACGAATCCAGCGTCGCGACGCGCAGATCCTTGGCGTCGCGACGCGCGAACAGTTTCCGAAAACAGTGAAAAAATTTTGCTATAAATAGAGGGCGAATTTTCAGTTTTTTACACTCTTCTCTTTGATTTCTCTCTCTAGAGAGAGTTTTCTCTCTCTAGAATTTTTAGTTTTTTTTTTTATTTTTAGTTTGTAATTTATTTTAATTACTTTTGTAATAATAGTAATTTAATTTTTACTTTTATTTTTTACAGTTTTTACTATTCACCATGTTGAAAAACTTTTCAGCTAAGGTGAAAGTAATTCTTCTACTATACTATTTAGATTAATCTCCCTTAAAAATAATATATTCACTATTTAAAATATTGACTTAAAAGAATACCGCTATATTGGTCGGTTGGTAATTTAATTTTAATCTGGTTTAAACCTGACTAATCAAGGATACACCCCAGACTGGTCGGTTGGTAAATTTATTTTTGGTTCCGCCTTAATGGCTGGTTGGACTTAATTTGACTTAATCAGGATTACCGCCAGAATGGTCGGTTGGTAATATTCTCACAAGTTTATATATTATTTTACGGGAGATATCTAAATTAGTAGTAGTAAAAGTAATTCCTTTTACCTTAGCATTTTATTTTATTGTAATTTATTTTTCAGCTTTTACTTTATGTCTTTTACTTTTATTTTTATAGTCCTAATTATGTGTTAGTTAATAGGGGTTGTGATGACTTTTAATATCACCGGTTTATAAGGGATTATTTTATAGTTGGGTAATTTAAAGGTTTATTTATTAAGTCTTAAGCTTAATGCTTCTTGTTGACTGATCACCAATAAGATTGATGGTAAATCTAAAATGAACTAGACATAGGGATTTTAGGTTTCAGCCTTAGACTCAATAACCCACGATCTTCCTTGAGGATAGATAACCCTTTAATAGATTTCCTTACAGGATAAGAATATACCTGTCGGGCGGGGGTAGCCATAATTGGAACTTAAACTTAATGAATCCAGATAATTTGGTTGACATAGACATATGGTTCAATTGGGTTAAACTGGGTATTTGTGTCTGACCATCGACAGAGGCTTACACATAATTTAGTGTTCCAGGTTAATAAATCAATATATTACCAACTTTAAGATAACCACTTCATCTTTAAAATGATATTAAAAGAAATCACAACCCTAGATCTTTGTATCTTTTGTTATTTTCCTTAGTATTTTCTTTTGTCTTTTTATTTATTTATTTATTTTGTAAAACCACTTTCAACCAAAAAAACAATCATTCTCTTCTCCCTATATTAGATATTTGTAAAAAAATAGATTCAACAATTAATAACAACAGTAGGAATTAAGTCCTCGTGGGATCGATATTTTTATACTACTTGAACGATACGTGCGCTTGCGTTATACGTGTGTGTTTACGCCGGTCAACGGGATCCACTTTTCACTATTAATATTTAATTTAATTATTAAATATTTGTATTCTGTTTTGGGATTACAGTATTGCATGATTTAGTGGGATGTGCATATTAGATTAAAAATCCATGATCTAGTTTATGCTTTTGATATCATATGAAACTGCTTAATTTCTGCTAACCGTTTTTCGTGATCTATATGATAGATTTGTGATGGCGGCACAATCCACAAATCAGTTTGCGCGTATGCTTGATGCGAACAAACTGAAAGGCGCTGAGAACTTTGCAGACTGGGAATTGGATTTGAGGATTGTCCTTGATTCCGAGAAGCTGGGTTATGTTCTTGAGGGTCCGTTGCCCCTTGCAGTGGGTGAGGATGCTTCGGAGGAGGAACGCCAAGTTCTTGAAACTTGGAAGGATGATGATTTAAGGGTTAAATCATACATCCTTAGTTCACTGTCTCCGAAACTCAAGCAACAGTACTATGGTATGTTAGATTCCTATAGTATGATGACGCGATTGAGACAATCGTTTGAGAACCAGGAACAAGTTATTGTTCACAAAGTCGCCATGGAACTGTTCCATGCGCGTCTGGATGAGGGGCAGAGTGTCAGCCCACATATTCCTCAATTGATCGATTTGATCGATCAATTGAGGCAACATAATCTCATCTTGAATGACATTCTCGGTAGGAGTGTCATTCTTGGTTCACTGCCAGCTTCATTTCGCCAGTTCGTGATGTACTTCAACATGCACGGGACTGTCTGTACCTACCAGGAGCTACATAGGATGTTGCTCACAGCAGAAGAGGACCTTAAGAAGGGAGTACCGACTCGCCCTCCTAGAACTACTTCTCTTTCGGCTTCTTCCCAAGGATGGTCCAAGGGAAAGAACAAGAAAGGCAAGAAGAAGAAGAAGAAGGCTTTTGGTCCTCAACAACAGGCGAAGATTGCAAAGCCCAAAAGGGCTTCTGAAGACAAATGCCACCACTGCGGCAAAGTCGGGCACTGGAAAAGGAACTGTCCTGATTACATTTCCCAAGTGAGGAGAGACAGAGCTTCTACATCAGGTACTTTTATTTTTCCAGTTATTGATTTATCTTTGGCTTGTGAAGCCGTTACATCCAGCTGGATTTTAGATTTTGCTTATCCCATTCACATTTGCAATTCGTTGCAGGTGCTGAAGGAAAGTAGGAAACTGAAGCCTGGAGAGATGCAGTTGCGATTCGGGAGTGGAGACTCTTTGGATGCAGTTGCAGTGGGAGTATGCGAGATCTCATTACCGAATGGGACACTTTTGTTATATGACTGTCATTTTGTACCGGGATGTGTCGCTAATATTATATCACTTTTTTATTAGATACAGAAGGCTTTTGTATTAATATTAAGAATAGTTCTTTGTATTTATATGATAAAAATAATATTCAGATCCTTTGTTGTCCAAACCAGCATGGTCATTATACATTGCAAACTTCAAAAGATATATTAAATACTGGAGTTAATAAACGTAGTTTACCTGTAATTAATAATACTGAACTTTGGCATATGAGACTTGGTCACATTGGCGTTAAACGCCTTACCCAATTGGTTAGGAATGGTTTGATATCAGATCTTACCATTGAATCCTATCCAACTTGTGAATCCTGTTCAGGGTAAGATGACCAAAGCCCCATTTTCTGGTGTTGGACACCGCGCCACTAACTTACTGGAACTCGTACATTCTGATGTATGTGGTCCACTAAGTCAAACTGCTCACAGTGGTTATTCGTAATTCGTTACCTTTATCGATGATTTGTCACGGTACGGTTATGTGTATTTGATGCGACATAAATCGGAAACCTTTGAAAAGTTCAAAGAGTTCCGAAATGAAGTAGAAAAACAAACTGGTAAATATATTAAATGCCTTCGATCAGATCGAGGCGGTGAATATATGAGTGGTGAGTTCATGGATTATATGAAGGAGAATGGGATTCTCGCTCAATATACTCCTCCAGGTACACCACAGCACAATGGTGTATCTGAAATGAGAAATCGGACTTTATTGGATATGGTCCGATCGATGTTGAGTTTCACAGATTTGCCCTATTACTTATGGGGCTACTGTCTCTTAACAGCCGCACATCTTTTGAATAAGATTCCTTCAAAGGCTGTTCCTACGACACCGTATGAGATATGGTTTAGTAGGAGACCGAATCTTAATTATATTAAGGTTTGGGGTTGTCCTTCCTATGTCAGGGTAACTCAGCAAGATAAGCTTTCGCCTCGAGGGCAAAAGTTTAGGTTTGTTGGATATCCCTCGAACACGAGGGGATATCTGTTCTATGATACCGAGCATCGAAATGTGTTCGTAGCTCGCTTCGTAAAATTTCTAGAGGTAGAATTTTTGTCAGAAGGTGGTAATCATAGAGAGGTTGAGCTTGATGAAGTCCAACCTGAAAACAACGAACCAACAGAGGAACCTGAAGTTCAAGTAGATGAAGGACCTTCAACACACACACTCCGTAGGTCAGAAAGGGTATCTAGACCTCCTGAACGCTTGTATTTGATACAAGAAAAGAGTCTGGATGTTCTCTTAGTTGAAGAGACAGATCATTTCACCTATAGAGAATCGATGTTGGACATCGACTCCGTGAAATGGCAAAGTGCCATGAAATCCGAGATAGACTCAATGCATGAAAATCAAGTTTGGGACTTGATTCCGCTTCCCGAAGGAATTGTTCCTATCGGTTGTAAATGGGTTTACAAGAGGAAGCGCGGGCCTGACGGTAAGATTGAAACTTACAAGGCCGACTGGTAGCAAAAGGTTACACGCAGCGACCTGGCGTCGACTACGATGAAACTTTTTCGCCGGTAGCAATGCTTAAGTCTATCCGGATTTTGCTTTCTATAGCTGCATATCATGACTACGAGATTTGGCAAATGGATGTCAAAACGGCTTTTCTAAATGGATTTCTTGATGAAGAAATCTATATGGAACAGCCGGAAGTTTTCACGTCCAGCGAAACCTCGGGTATGGTATGTAAGCTTAAGAAGTCCATTTATGGACTTAAACAAGCTTCACGAAGTTGGAATCTTCGATTCGATGAGATTATTAGATCGTCTGGTTTTCTCAAGAATTCGGAAGAATCCTGTGTGTATCAGAAGGCCAGTGGGAGCATGGTCGTATTTTTAGTCCTATATGTTGATGACATCCTAATCTTGGGAATTATTTAGGTATGTTGCAAAGCGTCAAAGCCTACCTCTGTAAGAATTTCTCCATGAAGGACCTGGGAGAAGCTTCCTATGTTTTAGGGATAAAACTCTATAGAGGTAGACAAGGAGGCTGATTGGGTTATCCCAATCAACGTACGTAGATAAGATCTTGGAACGGTATGGCTTTGGTAACTGTAAGACAGCAAACATATCGTTCAGACATGGGATTCATCTTTCCAAGAAGATGTGTCCACAAACAGAAGATGAGAAGGTTAGAATGTCTAACCAACCTTATGCTTCATGTTTGGGTAGCATAATGTATGCCATGTTATGTATGAGGCCTGATATCAGTTTCGCTGTTAGCGTAACTAGTCGATATCAGTCCAATCCAGGTAATGACCATTGAATGGCCATTAAACATATCCTAAAGTATCTTAAAGGTAATAAGGATAAGTTAATAGTTTATGGAGGAAACGAACTGCAGGTTAATGGGTATACAGACTCCGATTTCCAATCGGATCCCGATGATAGAAAGTCTACATCTGGATTTGTCTTTACCCTTAACGGAGGTGGTGTTGTTGTTGGAAGAGTTCCAAACAGGGATCGACAGCTGATTCCACCACTGAGGCGGAATTTATTGCAGCTTCTGAAGCCGCAAAAGAGGCTGTGTGGATAAAGAACTTTATCACAGAATTGGGAGTTGTCCCAAGTATCGAGAATGCGATTCCGTTATACTGTGATAATACTGGAGCCATTGCGCAAGCAAAGGAACCGAAGGTGCATCAGAAGTCGAAGCATGTGGAACGCAAGTACCACATCATTCGAGAGATCGTGTCGCGAGGGGATATTGTCGTGTGCAAGGTACCGAGTGAAGATAATGTAGCAGACCCGCTGACGAAGGCCATACCTCCGAAGTTGTTTGATAAACACGTGGAGTCGATGGGTATTAGATACAATCGATATTGGCACTAGAGCAAGTGGGAGATTTTGTTGGGGTTGGTGCTCAGAGCGCCAATTCACGGTTGTATTTCTGTTAAATACTTCTGTAAAACATTATTATTATGAATAATATATGCAGTTTCTATAATATAATCTATCTTTCTATATGGTAAAGACGTAATGACCCTAGAATGATTAGTCATGATACAGTTGCAAAAGCGTCGCAACGGACATTGAGTAGTATCATGACGTTGTCATTCTCAGACAGTTCCTGGTCAAGGTTTACACTACTTGGTCAGTATAGTAAACCCGTTGAGACCGGTACATGTCGTATACTGGAATATATGATTCCAATGGTTTCTCAATGAACCATAAGTCTTGGAGACTAGTATAAACGTGTAGGTGTTTATAGCGGATAAACACTGAACGACTCACCGAAGATTCTTAATGGATGGTACACCAGCGTCAATAAGAATCTTCTTGGGTTGAGTAGCACTTGTGATTCTTAGACTTGAGATGCCATTGTGGGCACATGAGACATCTTCTACACTTAGACGGCAGTCACGTCACCGATCTATTTAGATCAGACCTCCACCTGTTCGTTGGGTGTAGACAGATCCTCAGGGTGTCCTATGTGTATCAAGATAGGATCCGTCAGTTCTGTGTATCATAGCATAGGTAGTCCATATGATTAGCAATCAGATAAAACCATGGGCCCGTGGTAAAGTTTAGAAGCTAGTTCTAAACATTCTTTTGAGATTGCTAATAGAATAGTCGACTGGAAAATCCCGATAGAGATTTGACGTTTACATCTATATCTCTGGGATTTATCCGGATACCTGTGACAGAGGAATTATACATTTGCCATGACCTCGACCTGTATGGTTCAGCGAGATTATCCGTGATCGTCATAATCTACGGGTGGATAGATTATGGACACGAAATTAGATTTCGTGACGGATATACCTGAATCTAGAGAGTCTCAATAATGAAACATACTCGTAGTAGAGCTAGAGCAACATTAATAAATAATATTGATTATTTATAAAGTCGTTTAAAGGTTAAACGCAAGATACGTGCTAAAGGGACTAGATAGTCATTTGCCTAATTATTGTGTATTTACATTTAATACTTGATTAATTTAAATACACATTAATTAATAGTCAAAATGAGTTATTTGACTTTTATCCTAAATGAATATATATTTTTTAATATTTAATGTAAATATTATACATATATTTAATATATTTGTATTTGATTATTAATTAATTATTTAATTGTTAAATGATTAAATTAATTAAAATATAAATATCTTACATTAGGATATTTAAAGTAAATGATTATGTTGCCTTTGTTGACTTTATATAAATATCATTAAAGTGTTTTTAGATATTTATGCAAGTTGATTTAATGAAATTGCAAATGAAATTGAAATTTTATTTTCTTGTATTTGGCTTGGCAAATTCGGCCAAGGCTAAAAATAAAGAATTATATATTGTTTTCATTTCATTTTCATTTCTTAACCTAATACACTTTTACAAAAGAGAGACACCATTGAAGAAACAAAAGAAAGCTTGAGAAAGAAAGAAACTTCAAAAGCTTGGAAATTTAGTAAGTTTTTCAAACTTGCTATTAGTAAGGAATATGTTCCTTAGGTTCTAGGCTTTAATATATGATATTCTTAGGATGTTTCTTTCTTTTTTCCTTGTGGTTTTTGATGATGGAAGTTTTGGAGAATTGTGAAGCATGTGTAATGAAGGAAGTGTTGTGACTATTGTAGTTATAACTATTCTTTTAAGGTTTTTGAAACCATGTTGCTAATCTAGAGTTATTGACCCACTCTTAAATGACCTAGATTTGATCTTGAGTTGTTTCATTGTGTTGAGACTTGGATTGGATGCAAGAATGATGATTGAAGTAATTGATTTAATGTATTTGGTCTAATTTGTCCAATTTGTGGAAATTGAAAACTTAGGGTTCTTAACTAATTCCAAATTTGGGTCTTTTCATATATGTTGTGTATTTGTGTGTGTATATGATGCATATAAAGTTTCATGATCATTGGATTACATCTTGATGTGTTTTGATGCATGAAATGACAAAATGCACAAACCCCCCCCCCCCCCCCCCCCCATTTGGAGTGCATCGGCCAAGATAAAAATTTTGGGTTTTTTGTTGCTTTTGGTGTTTTGATGTTTTGAACATGCTAAGTTCATCTTAGAAATGATTTAGAATCATTCAAAATTGATTGGATCAATTTCAGACTAAAATGGAAAAAACCATATAAGGGTAATTTGGTAATTTCACTTGAATATGATTCATTTGAAAGTTTGTTTCATAATTTGAATATTGGGTAATTAAATAAATGTGTTTATTTATTTACTCCAAGAAAAAGTTTTGAAATCTGAAAATCGGATTTTCACCGCTTCCGCTCTGCGTTACCGGATTCACCCCTAAAACCCCTACAGTGAGTACTTAATAGATGAGCATTACCCATATTGAAACGTATGCGAATTTTTTCAATATATGCAGACTGATGGAGAAATACTCCGTTAGTTTTATGCTCGATCTGCAAGCCGAGATAATATTTCATTTTTCCCAGGTCTTTCATCTCAAATTCTATTTTCAAATATTCAACAGTTTTTAGAAGTTCTTCAGGAGTCTCAATTAGGTACATGTCATCGACATATACTACTATAATAGCAAATCCGAATTCAGACTTTGTAATAAAGACACATGGACATATATGATCATTTATAAATCATTATTTCATCAAATATTCACTTAAACGATTATATCACATACTTCATGATTGTTTCAATTCATATAGTGATCGTTGTAACTTTATTGAACATAGTTTACAATTCTTTGATTTATATGCTTCGGGCATTTTTAATCATTCGAGGATTTTCATGTATATATCAGTGTCAAGTGAGCCATAAAGGTATGTTGTCACTATGTCCCTAAGACGCATGTCCAATCTTTTAGAGACTGCCAAACTAATTAAAAATCAAAAATTAATGGTATCAATCACAGGAGAATACATATCCTTATAGTTAATACCTGGTCTCTGCGAGAAACCTTGTGCAACTAGTTGCGCTTTATATCTAATGATTTCATTATGTTCATTACATTTTCGTACAAACACCCATTTATATCTAACGGGTTTGACATATTCAAGCGTCTGGACTACGGGTCCAAATACTTCACGTTTTGCTAAAGAAGTCAATTTTGCTTGAATTGCTTCTTTCCATTTAGGCCAATCGTGTCTTTATCTACATTCATCGACAGTTTGAGGTTAAAAATCATTTGTAATTTCAGTAGCTACTATATATGCAAACACATTGTCTATGATTATTTCCTTTCGATCCCAAACTTCTCTTATATAAGTATAGTTTGTAGAATTTTCATCATTTTCGGATTTTTGAGCCTCTTCAGGGGCTAGTGTCTCTTCAGGGGCTATCGGTTCTTCTAGAACTAGTGATTCAAAATGTATGGGCATAATTATTACTCAAGCATTATTTTCAATTGGATCCGGATCTCTCATTTTCCTCTTCTAGGGAATAACATCTTTAGAACCAACTAGCCTACCACATTTCTGACGTGCAATAGATGATTCATTAGTTGTCTTTACACTATATTGTTTCTAAAAAATAATCACCTGGGCTGGTGTATTAGCAGCTGGTATATGTGACTTGGTTACTTTTGCAGCATCTGTAAATGCATCTGGTAATTGATTTGTAATTTGTTGCAAATGGATTATCCTTCGCACTTTATTTTCAAATTGGCTGGTGCGGGGATCTAAATGAGACATGGTAGGAACTTTTCAAGAAATTTCATGCCTTGCTCTGAAGGCTTTCTCTTTTTCCCTAATGGTGGAAAAATTATCTCATCAAAATGACAGTTCGTGAAACATGCAGTAAAAAAATCACATGTTAAAGGTCCCAAATATCTAATAATGGAATGTGAATTAAAACCAATATATATCCCCAAACGACGTTGAAGTCTCATCTTTGTGCATTGTGGGGGTGAAATGGGAATATACACAACATAACCAAAAGTACGTAGATGGGAAATATCTGGTTGGTGACCAATAATAAGTTGGATTGGAGAATATTGATGATAAGTTGTGGGTCTAAGGTGAATTAATACAGCTGCATGTAGTATAGCATGACCCCATGTAGAAATTGGTAATTGAGTCTGTAACAGTAAAGTTCGTGCAATTACCTGAATTCGCTTGATCAATGATTCTGCTAATCCATTTTATGTATTTACATGTGGAACTGGATGTTCAACATCGATTCCAACTGATGTACAGTAGTCATCAAATGTCTTGGATGTAAATTCACCAGCATTATCTAGTGGTATGGTTTTGATTGGATAATTTGGGAATTGTGCCATTAATCTAATCATTTGGGAAAGTAGTTTGACAAGTGCAATGTTACGTGTGGACAACAAACAAACATGTGACCATCGTATAGATGCATCAATCAAAATCATAAAGTAACAGAAAAGTCCAGTATTGCTCCACAAATGTCTCATTGAATCCTTTGTAAGAATGATGGGAATTCAAGGGCAATCCTAGATGGAGATAGGCGTATCATAAGTTTACCTTGTGAGCAAGCGATGCAGTTGATCTCATCTGTCAATAGAATCTTCTGGTTATTTAATTTATGCCATTAGAATTTTTAATTATGCTATATATCATTGTACCTCCTGGATGACCAATACGATTATGCCATAACATAAACATCTTTGGATTATTGAACTTCTGGTTCATCACTACATGACTTTCTATTGCATATATGATTATATAATACAATCCAGATGAGAAAGTCGAAAGTTTTTCCAATATATATTTCTTACTTTAGATGTTTTTGGTAATACATATATATTCTACATTATTTTCATCTAAAGTCTCAATATGATACCCATTTCTGCTAATATCTATGAAACTTAGCAGATTTCTACTGGATCTGCTTGAATATAGAACATTTTCAATGCATAGTTTTGTTCCACTTGCTAATAAGATTATGGCTTTTCCAAAGCCTTCAATTAGGTCTACAGGACCAGATATAGTGTTTACCTTTCCTTCACGTAATTTTAAGTCCAAGAAATATTTTCTATCTCGAAGGATAGTGTGTGTGATTGCACTATCAACCAAGTATACATCCCCACATTTATTTTCCAGAAAAAATAATTTATTTGTAGAGTCCATATCCTTGGAAAATAAAGTTAATGTTAGACATCAAGTAAAATATATAAAATAAAGTACATCTGATGTGACAAAAAAATATTCAAATAAAACTTTAATAAAATGCTAAATAAAATTCAATATTCCTATATCATAAGCCATTCATAAAATAAAGATAAAATCTAAAGTTTAATCACGATAGACATTTCCATCACCAATTAGGTGATCAATCATTCATTCTAGGTCCTCGAAGAAATTGGAGACATCAAGATGAGTGAGATCTACATGATCTGGGTCATTGAGAAAGTCATTTTCTTTCATTTTTCTTGGATTTTTGATAGAGATCTATTAAATGGTCATGTACACGACATATATGTGACCAATGTCTCTTTCCTCCATATCGATAATAAATTTGTTCATTATTATCTTTGGTAAATTTCTTTTATGCACTATTTTCTTTACTATCTCTTTTATAGACATTCCCCTTATGGTGTTGTCCATCCTTTTTGTTAGGGGTGAACACAATTTCGGGTCAAACAATGAACTGCACCGAACCGCACCGCACCAAACCGAACCGCGCGGTTTGAAAAAATATTAAAAATGATTTTGAACTGCACCGAATCGAACTGCAAACTTCGGGTCGATGTGCGGTTTTGACCCATGTCAAACCGCGAACCGCCCAAACCGTAAATTTTGACTCGAACCGCGACCCGAACCGCCTAAAACGCCGACCCGCGTTCAAATTAAATATTATTTTATATTTTTCTTCTTCTTTAACTATGAAAATTAAGATATTTAATGATCATATAACAATATGTAATGAATAAATGAAAATTATGAAATTTTTTCTTCAATTATAATGTGAAAACACACAAATTTTTCTTAAAAAATTTATAATCCAAACCGCCGACCCGAACCGCCCAAACCGCTAAACCGCCAACCCGAACCTTCGCGGTTTTCCTTATCAAATTTGCGGTTTCGTTTTCTAATTTCCCAAACCGCCAACCCGTGCGGTTTGAAGTAAAAAATGAAAAAACCGCCCTGAACAGCACCGCGAACACCCCCTACTTTTTGTTTCGTTGTCTTGAGTTCTTATGACCACCACAAGGGCGATAACTACGCCCTCCGCGTCCTCGCCTACCCCATCGACCACTTCATTATTTGTATGTGTATTTGCATTCGCTTCTAGGAATGACTTCGACTCAGTTGGTCGTGACTCGTGATTTTTCATCAGTAGCTCAATATTTTGTTCAGTAACTATGAGGCAATATATCACATCTAAGTATTTTTTTTAAGCGATACTCCCAATATTTTTATTGCAGAATCATATTTGATGCATGAAAGGTAGTGGATGTTCTTTCAAGCATGTCTTCTGCAGTGATATTTTCACCACACAATTTCAGTTGTGAAGTGATATGAAATAGCTCAGAGTTGTAATCAGAAACCCTTTGGAAAGTCCTGCAACCTCATATTTATCCACTCATATTTTGCCCTGGGGAGGAAGATATCATTTTGATGGTCATATCTCTCTTTCAGATTATTCTATAAGATCAATGGATCTTCAACTGTCAGGTATTGAGCTTTCAGGCTCTCATGCAGATGATAACGAAGAAAAATCATAGCCTTTGACTTATCCTGTAGGGACGTTTGATTTGCTTGGCTTATGGTGCTTTCCAGGCCCATAGCTCCTAGGTGAATTTTGACACCCAAAACCCATTAGAGATAATTTCTTCCTGAAACTTCGAATGCAAGAATTTATATATTTATGAGACTTGACATTTTCAAGGTTCCTTATAAATATAAAGAGAAATATAAGTATCGTAATAATAAATATATTATACAAAATTAATTACGATGTAAAAAAAATATCATGCATATATTTAGAACTTCAAGCTCATAAATATTATATTATAGATTCAGAACTTCTGGTTCTTTGATAGATTTAAAACTGCAGGTTTTAATCTAATGTCTAAATGATTGAGATTAAAACTTCAGGTTCTTTAATTGTAGTGTAATTATAGAACTTTGGGTTTTATAATTATTTTGTAGATTTAGATCTGCATGTTCTAATCTAATAATTAGTTAATGAGTTTAGAACTTCAGGTTCTAATTTACCTTTTTATAGTTCATAATTATAAAAAAAAAAAACTAATATAAAATAAAAAAAGTACAGTTTTTATTTTCTGATGTGGAGGATCCAAATTAATAACAACAACGGAGCATATTCATAAAAACAATAATAACATAGTATATTAGAACTACGGGTTCTAATTCTCAAAACTCAAAACTTTAAGTTTTGATAATTTTATTTTTGTGGATTTGGCCTTTATGGTTATGTCTACAGTTTCAAAAAACCTAGATCCAAATATTTTCTTCCCCACATTTCCCATTAACCAAACAATACCCCGAATCCATTTTTTTAAAAAATAAAAAATCAGCAAACGAAACTGAACAAATCAACCAATCGACAACCTGGGTTCGCAATTTCACAAAAATCCCAAAATAAAATAAAAAAACTTTCTCTGTGAATAATGATTGATAATTCATCGATCAGTATTCATTTCCTTTATGATCATCATGGGTTTTGTTTTATTGAATCAGGAAGCAATTATTTGGGGAACTGCAGGTTTCGTTTTTTTTCATATTTGATCATGATGATGATTCGTGAGAAAGAATGAAATAAAAATAACTGGTGCGATAACGTGTTATAAATTCAGAGAGAAATAGAAGAAGATAAAATATCTTATAAAGTTGCAAGCTTTCTTTATTAATTTTAAATTAAATTTTACAAGAGTTGCTCTCTATTTATAGAGAGTGATTAGGTTAAGATTGCTATTCCTAAGTAATGTGGGATAAATTAAAATTGAAAATAAAAGTGAGGGACTATATTATTTACAATAGAGAGAAGATTATTCACCAAGTAGAGAAATGAGTTGACATATATGGATTTGAGAGAACAAATTGACTTGCTTCAAAACCGCCGCCTTTGTGGCCGCCAATGGTGAGGGAAGTGAGAGAGATTAGTGATGGCAATGGGCCGGGCTGGACTCAGACTTTGATAAGCTCAATCCAAGCCTAGGTCGGATCGGGTCCGGACTTTTCTGCCACCCTTAAGAGAGATTGAGAGAGTAATGGTTGTTAATAGGGATGAAAATGGGTCAGGTACAGAGATGTCGATATTCATATCTGATCCTTTCAATTAACGGGTACGAAAAATTATTCACTTACCCGCCCATAAAGTACCAGGCCCACGCGGGTCCGTATGCTGGTCCTCGTTTATACGGAGATTTTATCTCTATTTGAACATAAATGCCAATACTCATACTTGACCCGTCCAACCAACAGATATAGAAAATTATTTACTTATCAGCCTCTAACGTACCGGACCCCACAGATCGATACCCATCCCCATCAGGATTTTTGCCAACCTTGTTAGAGAGAGTTTAGAAAATTTTATTAAATTTAATGCTTTATCCATTTTAATTTGACTCATTTTGTGATCAACTAGCCTCGCACGTGCTTCTTTCTTTGACCTTTTGAAGCACTCCTTTATACAAAACCTTAGTCAAAAAATGTGAGCTTCCCAGCTCCCTCAATTTGCTTAATTTCCATAAAACAAAACTTTTCATGTTTTATCCCTTTCCTGTTATTTACTAATTCTTGTTGATTTAATAATGTAACATTATGATCAAGATGTTTTCAAAGAAGAGTTATCTCAACTTAATCAACTTCCCATTTGGATAAGTACCTAAGCTAAATGGAATATCTATCAATCTACTTACTTAGGAAAATTATATAATGCAATGGTGGTATCACGTTACTGATGCAACAACTCAATAATTTTTTATTATTGTGAAAATATTATTAAAAAATATTACCAAATAAATAGTAGTTATATTTAATATAGCTACACATGTCACATGTTTGATGGGACCATATCACACCTATCTCTTTTACATATCAAAGAATTACTCATTAGTTAAAGTATCAAATTAATTTGAAATCTCCTTACACACTCAGGGGTCATAAAACAATGAAACTTTCATGTAAAGTATATGTTACATGATACTATGAGAAAGATACAAAGATCAAATCCAACCACATTGATGTTTCATTTTGTACGTATATGATATAAGGAACCTTTTCAAAAAAAAAAAAGTTAGTATATGTTGTTACATTAGTTTTAATTTGTGATCTAAAAATTGATCTAATGAGAATGACGTTGTCATTCGAGGGATTGGAAAGCAACCGACATGTCATCTAGTTTGCGACAGCCAAAACGACAACAGGTCTGTAACTTTCTTTGTGCAAGATTGTAAAAGCTGTAGCCTTGTTCTTCAGTAGATGTAGGCACCTCAGTGTTGAACCACTTAATTCTCTATTTTGATTTCTGTTTCTGTTTCTGATGATTCTTGTTTTTGTTTTCCATGTTTTTAGATTGAATCTTGATTCTTCAATTAAGGGTCTAGGGCTTGTTTGAATCCTTGTGTTAACAGGTCACGATAATTACTTTTAATTTATATTATAAATTCAATTGCGTATTTCCTGTTGAATGGTATTGGGTAAGCAAGTTTTTGTACTCTTATGTGTGAATAATCAAACCACGTGTGTTCAGACTTGTAAATAATATGGTACAATTGCAAATTCTTAAGCTAACTTCTTGTGTTGACAAATCTACATAAATTTAGATTAATTAATATTGAGTTGAATTTTATTAATATTTTCACGTATATTTTAATAATAATAATATATAATTAAAATTTAATTATATTTAGATTATTATATCTAATAACTTTTCATCATAATTTATAATACAAAACTTAATACAAAACTAACATCATATATCCAAATCTATTTTAAAATCGTGACATGTCTTATGAATTGATGTAAGACTTTATGTTCTCTAATTAGTTCAAAACAAACAATAATATCATTTTTTCTGCAAATAATACTTTAGTAAACTAATCATATTTCTTGGAAATCTATTAGTGTTATAGAATATTTCGATGATGATTTCATCTATTTGTACTTTCAAATTAAGCTGGCGATCATTGTACAGCTAATAAGATATCACTAATTAATAATATATAATATAATATGTGAAATTTTATTAAATATAAATTATTATAATATGTATGATAAGATATTATAAAATTATTACGTACATGGATGATATGATAACATGGTTACATAATATAATTTTGTTATCAGTGTAATATCATTAGCATAAATAGCCACCATAAGGCCTTCACATTCTTAAGCTAACAAGGGATTGATTATTAAAAACTTGAAAAAAATGGCGAGAGCTCCTTGCTGTGAGAAGATGGGATTGAAAAAGGGACAATGGAGTGTTGAAGAAGATCGAATTTTAATCGCCCATATCCAAAAATATGGTCACCCAAATTGGCGTGCGTTACCAAAGCTAGCAGGTTGTTAAGTATCAGAAATCTAACCCTGAGTTGTTCTTTTATATACATATATATAGAGGTATATGTTAAATCACAGTCGTATATATATTATCAATTTTTTCTAATTGCTTTTAACGTTTTTCTTCAGGTTTGTTGAGATGTGGAAGGAGTTGTAGACTCCGCTGGTTAAATTACTTGAAGCCAGATATTAAGAGAGGAAACTTCAGTAAAGAAGAAGAGGAAGCTATTATCAACTTACATAAAATGTTGGGGAATAGGTATGTGTTGTTAGGAATAAATATCCTGCTTCTGCTGAGATGAGTTAAGCTTATGACTACCTAACAAACACTCTTTTGGGTTGCCAAGCTCCTTCATTTTATTGTTTCAGGTTTTTTTATACAAAAATTTTCTTTCATTTTCCAGGTGGTCAGCTATTGCAGCAAGATTACCAGGAAGGACAGATAATGAGATTAAAAATGTGTGGCACACGCAGTTGAAGAAGAGAGCAATACTGAAGCAAAACATGGCAAATTCGGATGACAAACAAAACTCCAAAAAAATAACTCATCAGTTTGCAGAATCTTCAGTGTTGTCTCCGCAGCCATGTTCTAGTGATTTCTCCTCGGTCACCGCTAATACTAATAGTACTGGAGAAACAAATCATCATCATCAGTGCATGGATGTGAAAGATGATCAAATTGTTGACTTGTTTGATAGTTTTCCTGAGATTGATGAATGTTTCTGGACAGACGCCATTAATGAATTTGAAATTGATGATGGCATGGACTTCTGGTACAATATTCTTCTCACAACTGAGGGAGAATCAACATAATTGCCAGCAATTCAGTTCATGCATGAAGTAGTATACTGTTAGCTGTAGCTAGTTTGTCCATGCATATATTATTTAGTTAACATGTAATGTGTGTGTGTGTATATATAATATCAACTATTATAAATTGAAATTTGCATGAAATGTCTTTAAACATTCTTGTCATATCTTGATTCAAATACAAAAAATCCCTTCATTCAACTTCAACAATATTGGTATAAGACTATGGGCCATGAGATATTGATGTTTATAGATGTGTAATTTTTATGAAAAGGTATGTCAAAAAGATATATTTGTGTTGGCCTCAAGAGATGTGTGTGGTGATTATTATTCATGACATTAATTAATACTACGGCAATCATTTTAATTTGAGACATTTTGTGATTAAGGAGCCTCGCCCGTGCTTCTTTCTTTGACCATTTGAAGCATTTTTAAATCACTAAACATAGTCAACAAACGTGAGCTTCACCGGCAGGGGTGAGTTGGTGAGTCAGAGCAAACCCAATTTGGCCCAAAGGCATTTTTTAGGGTTCGGTTCCAAGTCGGACTTACGTAAAAAAATTCGAGTCCGGCTCAAGTCTTATATTTATTAATAAAAATATTTTTTAATTATATAAATTAATTTTTATTTGTAAATGCATATGCTTATAATTAAATTTTTACGATCCACTTTAAAAAACACTAAAAACATTGAAATTCTTAATTTTTTTTTTCATTTTGAAGTATTAAAAATTCAAAAAAAAATATTTTTTAAAAACCTGACCTGACCTAGATAAGCCTGCCAACATCCGAGCCTAGACTGAGCTTGTCCCAGCCCGTTGGCACTCCTTTCCCTAGCTCAACACAACTCATTGAATATTGTAATCACTAAACATAATCATTTCTTATAAAGATAACAACTCCTATATTCTCTATAAATATCACAGAAAATATAGCTAAAATATCTATAAATATTTGGCGTCATCATTGTGTGAGTAATATGGTACCACCAACAATAATTATATAACATATAAGAGTTATATTAAATAAAATAGAGAATTATCAAAAATTCCATTTTATGATCACACTTTCTAAAAAAGAATAGGTTCCTTATTTCTTATCTTTTTGAATTTTATTAGTATTTAGTCTTTTTTTAACAGATTGTATATACACTTACCTTAGAGAGAGTGGAGGGAAGTAGGGGTAGCCACTGGTCCGGTTCGGTTCCAAATCAGAACCGGAATCGAACCGAACGGTTCCAGTTCCATTCCGATTTTCTTTCTTTTTTTTAAAAAAAAATTAATCATGTTTTAAAAAAAAAATAAACGGTTCCAACGGTTCCGGTTCGAACCGCTAGAACCGTTCGATTCCAACGGTCCGATTTCGGTTCGGTTAGGGGGACCCTAACCGAATCGAAATATTACGGTTCCAGTTCGGTTCCGGTTTTGAACCGGAACCGTGGCCGGGTCTAGAGGGAAGCATCATTACACCTTTTAAAAAATATATATATATTGTTCATAAGGGTTGGACAAGTCCAAATATCTTCTTCTTCTTTAGATAATAGTTGGACAAATCCAAATATAAAGGCGCGTCCGAGTAATTTTCAAGTAACTCTATTTAGTTTACTATGTAACTCTATTTAGTTTGATATCTAGGTTCAAATCTTATGGAGAAAAAGGGATAAAAATTAATTTTGAATTATGTGCATCCTTTTTTTGTTTAAAAAGTCAAATTAAAATGGAACTGAGCTCAATATGACTTAGAAAAATATGATTATGATTGAGTTCAATGTGATTGTGATTAAGGTAAATGTGATTGTGTCTATGACTAAAGTTAATGTGACTGTAATTTAGCTAAAATGTGACTTTTTTGACATAGTTAAAACATAACTTAGTTAAAACATATTTTATGTAAAGTGTGACTTAGGAAAAACGTTATTGTGATTGAACTTAATGTGATTGTGATTGAAGTTAATGCAACTTTGTCTATGACCGAAGATAATGTGATTGTGATTGAGCTCTATGTGACTTAGTTAAAACATAACTTATGAAAAATGTGACTTAGGAAAAATATTATTGTGATTAAACTCAATGTGACTATGCCTAAAGGTCAATGTGATTGTGTCTGTGATTAAATTTAATGTGACTGTTACTATATGTTACTTATTAATGTGACCTTGTTTGTGACCATGACCCTGACTATAACTTTGATATTTTCAAGTTGTTTATTACGTGCGAAGCAATGATTTTAGGGCTAATTTAGACCTTATAGACATCCGAATTTGAGAAAGTTTATTTGATGAAAATTATAGGTATGATTGATAATTATATATAAAAATTTACATATTGTGATTGGAGTCCAAATGAAAGATATATATAAGTGTTTGAAAATAACTAGTAGAAAATTATTATTTCTTAAAATATAAGGATCATTTTTGATAAATTTTTATTTTAACATATCAATAATAGTACGAGATTTAAAATTTGTTATTTATACATTAATAATATATAATTTTTTCCAGAAAATATTATATATTTTGAAAGATATTTAGTTTTGAAATTTAAAATTTAAAATTATATAATAAAAAAAAAAACTTGATCAAATCATTATTACTCTCTCGCATGTGTTGTTTCCAAAGAAAGCGAAATCTAATGAATTTCTCACGCACCCAAGCTTCAAATTAATACTAGTTTGGTTAAATAAAATTATCATTTATTTAATTAATTTTTATTATTTAAAATATGTGGTAATATATTATTAAATTATTACATGATGATAGTTGATAGGTACCATAATTGTATAGTATAATTTTTTTTCTAAAAATCACGTCAATTTCTTGCGTTAAATGCCATTTTGCTATTTTCTCATTGTAAGTCTCTTATGTCCTCACACGCAATACATGTGCATAGCCTAATTTATCTGCATTCAGTTAGGCATGTTAGCGACATAGTCGCATGATGGATTTTGATGACGTCAACACTTGAAGTCTTCGACGCGCATTTGCGAGATATTACAAAGAGATGTCGAAGCACATTTGTGGTGAAGAGCGGTAAATGTGAAGACAAGCGCAAACATGAAGAAAATCTTGTATTGTCTAAGCTTAAGGCTCTATTTATATAGTGAATTGTTTACTTAAGTACCTAAGCTTATAGGACACATGCACATTCATATAGATGCATTAAGGTCATGTGTAAAATGCTTTAAAACTTCATATCCTGCATTTTGACACTGAGGCCGGTTACATACCGGTCCACCTCTGTTTTGCATAGCCACTGGAACCGGCATAACACATAACGGTCTACCATACCGGTCTATCTGTGGATTGCATACTTACTGGAACTGGCACGGGCCATACCGACTATCATACCGATGTCCATACTGGTGAGGCTATTTTATATACATGCTTACTGGAACCGGTAAGGACCATACAGGTCCCCATATCGGTGACCATACCGGCCTAACATATATATTCAAATGGTAATATAGTCGTTAAAAGTCGTTACATTGCAAGATCGACATACCAGTGTCTGGAGACTGACATACCGGTATCAGACAGAGTTGTTGGGGCATATTTCATTTTCACTATAAATAAAGCCCCAAATTCATTTTTGCCACACACAAGAATCTTCATACAATTATTCTAAGGCAAAAACAGAGAGTTTTCTAAAATCTTCATTATCATACACTTTCATTCATCAAGCTCACACACTACACCTTCATATTATAAGTAGTGAGCTTAGAACACTTGGATAAGCAACTCACATCTTGAATCTTCATTATCTTTGTGAGTTCCCAAGTGTATTTCATAAATCTTTTTATCGAACACTTGATGTTGTAAAATCCTTTTGTGGGTGAGTATACTCAAAAGGTCATTGTAAAGGTTTTTGAGTGAGCCTATATCCAAAACTCATTGTAAGAGGTTTAGAGTGAACTTAGTGTGTAAAACTCTTGGTTGTGGGTGAGCCACGGAAAACTCGTTGTAAGTTGTGGACTCAATGTAGTGGAAATCTTCAAGCGCGGCTTGGGGGAGTGGACGTAGGCATTGTTGGCCGAACCACTATAAATCAATGTGTTATTTTCTCTATCAATAAACTCATTTATATTATCGCAAGTTTATTTTTGTATTGTATATTAATTAGAAACTTACAATTAAGCATTATATTGTATTAGAGAAAATTAATATAAGCTTAATTGGTAAAGCTACAAGCTTTGTAGTGTAAAATCGACAAGAATTTTTATTTCCACATTATTAAGCCATAATCCAATTCACCCCTCATATTGGGTATATAGAGTTTGTTTGTTGTATGCTTGTAGGGAATTTCAAGGCATGCACATGATTCGGTTACGATTCAAAACTGTAACTGAACCGTGAGATTGGCAATTTGGCACTGGCCGAACCGTAATCAATTCGTAGACCAACGGTTCGGTCTACGATTCAGTTACGGTTTTGGCCAAAGCCCAACCGTAACCTAACCTTAAATCGGCCAAATCTTATAGTTCGGTTCGGTTTAAGAATTGATCGGTTGTGGTTTTAACCAAAGCTGAACCACAACCGAACCTTAAACCGCGCGATTCGATTTAAGGTTTGAAATCATTTTTTAAATAAATTAAATTAAATTGCTATAAAAATAATAAAAAATAAAATATTTACTAAAGAGTAAATAAATTAATTTAAATTGTTATAAAAATAATAAAAAATTAAATATTTATTAAAAAGTAAGAATAAAAGTAGATTTTGTTAATTTATTTATTGTTTTGAAAAAAAAGAGCTTGTACTACATAAGTTGTCTACGTATCTTATTGAGGCTTAGAAGAACCAAAGCTCACGTAAACCTGTTATATTTTATTTTTAATAATTTACCCCCATTAACGTTTTATTCATCGTCATCCGGAAAGACGGTCCAGTTCTTGAGCCTTTGGTTCCAATTGTGTCTGTGCTATCACACAAATCTTCAAAAATTTCTAATTGATTTTCTTGTTCACGACGTTCCGCCCTACACCAATCGTCAAGACACATTTGATATTATTTCAACTTTGATCTTTTGTCATCATGAATATTACCGTCCATACTAAATGCCTACTCTACATATACATTTGAGACCGGTGTCGCTAATACCTCTCTTGCAATCACGACCAGGACTGAAAATAATCTTTGATGTTTTTTCCACCAATCAAGGATAAGAAATTGCTCACCTACAAAATCACTTTGGGGAAACTCAAAATTTACCGTTATATATGCATTAATTTCCGAATTAGTAGTGGTGGTATTGGTGGACTTTGATTTTTTACTTCCTTGCATTAACCAACTTCTACCAGTAAAATGTTTAAATTGTTCAGTTGGTGCATTCATGGACGGTGTAGTATCAGCTGTTTAAAATATTATATCTATTAACATAATCATTGCATAAATCAAGTAAAGTTCTCCTAATATTATCAATAATTGAAAAAACAATCACAGTTCTTTCACCTAATAAAACATATTGAAAAGTGTTCTTAACCCTTTTATTTTGATTTAAAGTTACTGTTTTTTATATATTAATATGAGTTATAAATATTGATATGCATGTTTAGATGAGTAGGCACAAAATAATATTCATGAGATGAATGATTATTGTCATTTCATGTGATGAATGGATTTTACATTGGTCGTAAATTTTTCCGGCTCTTATTTTTATTGTTGGTTTTTATTTTGGGATGTAAGGCCATAAGGCCATTTTTACAATTGTTGTAATTTTATTTTCCTATGTAAAAATTTCAATTGTTGTAATTTGGAGCACCGAAGTCGCAAAAGGAGCCAACACCACCTTGGAGCGCGATTTGAAGACCAAAGGATGCCTTAGGATTTTTTATTATAATTAGATTAGTATAAGAAAAATAAGAGCCCGGTCAATACAAATTTTGTTTTTTGTTATATGTATGTTTAATTCGAAATGTTCGAATAACATATCATATAACTTAGGATGCCTACTCTTACATTTCACATGTCATAACATGTTTTGGATGCATAATCTTTCTAGACATGAAATGTGATTTTATGTGATTTAAAATATTTAAATTAGAATATGATATACATGAAAAATAATTAATTGGATTAATTGATTTTATGGTTTAAAATTTGAAATTATAATACAATGGGCTTAATTAGTGCATGATAAATTCCATTGGAATATAGGATGGAAACCCGGACATAAATTTCATAGCCGATTCCTAATGGACGGTAATGTGGTCTGCATTCAGGATACAATTCCACATACATTTGGATTTTATAACGCACTTAAATCAATTAAATAGTTTAATTAAAATCTTGACCATTTTAGGATTCCAAATTTTAAACTTATTAGTGTTCTAGTATTTTAAGAGTAAAAATATAATAGATCACTAATACTACACCAATTAAATTAGTTTAATTGAGTATATTAATTAGTAGAGACTAATGATATTAGTGATATAAATTTAAGAGTTAAAATTGGTTAGGTCACTAATAATATACTAGTGTTAGTAAAAATTATGATTTAGCCGCCATAAATTTATTCACACTAGTAAAATTAAAACATTAGATATTTTATAAATAGAAACCTTAAATTTAAAATAGTGAGTGGGAGAGGGATATACGACAATATATCATGCGATCTCTGTTGTTAGTCCGAAAACGTGAGATTCAAAAGGCGCCTCGAGACGATTTTGTTTTCGTCCTCTATGAATGGTGTCCATTTTGGGTCAATATCAAGTTTGAATTCCGAGAGGATAAGGATTCTAGATGTATCTGGTGAACTGACCTACCTTACGGCGACACTTCACTAGTTAAGTCCAAGGGTTCCGAAATGATGGATCACACTCACAAAGGAATGATTAAATATTAATCAAAATTCCTTGATCGAATCAAACGGTAGATGGTTATTATAGGAATAAGAGTTATTCCCGTATATATTAATGTGGATGCTGGAATTCGGCCGAGGTCCACAATCAGAATTTGGAAATAGGGGCACTAACGATCCTGCAAAACAAAGAAGAATGAATGAGAGTAGACTGCCCACGGTGTGTGGTAGGTACAGGGGACACTCCGACGCCCAAGTCAGTAGTAGTATGAAATGATCAATAAATATGTAAAAAGTGAAGTTGAGGTTATTATTGCCTCAACTTTGTTTGGATGGCCGTGAGGGCAATGACAAAATACTTTTAGAAATGGAGAATAGAACCAATATCTGAATAAATTATATCAGACTTGGATGAAAGAAGTTAAGCTCTGCCCTTATTTCTCGAATTTCGTTCCTATTTATAGATGAAAATTATCATCCCTGGCAGCTGGCGTAAGTCCCACCACTGCCTTGTGTATTTGATAGAAAGTTGAGCAAGGTGAGAATAATTTTTGTGTCGGGCAAAGTAGAAGAATAGTAGTGATATAATTTGGGGGTTTGTATTTAAGCTTATGGCTTAATTGTAATACAATAATAGAAATCCTTTTGGGCCTAGTCTTTACTTTCGGGGTTTGCATACCATTTTGGGCTTTGCACACTTTTTTGGGCTTTTGAGGTAAAAGACGGTTTTATCCTTGGCCCAATTTTGGTTCGTACAGTTTGTCCCTTACTCTCTAAGTCAAAGTGTTTTGTTTTAGAGAGTATATACATTTGTGTCGTATGATACTAATCATAAAAGCATGTGATGAGAATGAATCACTTTCTGTCGAATGGTTTGTAAGAGTATGTGCAAAATGTGAGTTTTGGAATATATCGCATGTATCACCTGGGCAGAGGAAGTCTTAGTCCTAGAATTTTATTCGACTTGACTTATGGGGAATGTCCCCTGGTTGACTAAACATTATGAAGATTCATGAGTACATACCATACAACTTGTGTCAACTGGAAGAAAAAGTCTAGGACCTTATCTTGACTCGACATGAACATTATGAGGATCGACTCATGATCGTCTGATCATTATGAAGATCCATGAGTACGGTTGACTCGACATAAGTAATGAGGAACATCCTCTGGTCGACTGAACCAAATGTAGGTTCAGGAGTTTCACTTGACTCGACTAGAGTCATGGGGAATGTCCCTTGGTCGACTGAACCGAATGTAGGTTCAGGAGTTTAACTTGACTCGACTAGAGTCATGGGGAATGTCCCTTGGTCGACTGAACCGAATGTAGGTTCATGTGTTAAACTTGACTCGACTAGAGTCATGGGGAATGTCCCTTGGTCGACTGAACCGAATGTAGGTTCAGGAGTTCCACTTGACTTCACAAGTCATGGGGAATGTCCATTGGTCGACTGAACCGAATGTAGGTTCAAGAGTTTAACTTGACTCGACTGGAGTCATGGGGAATGTCCCTTGGTCGACTGAACCGAATGTAGGTTCAGGTGTTAAACTTGACTCGAATAGAGTCATGGAGAATGTCCCTTGGTCGACTGAACCAAATGTAGGTTCATGAGTTTAACTTGACTCGACTAGAGTCATGGGGAATATCCATTGGTCGACTGAACCGAATGTAGGTTCAGGTGTTAAACTTGACTCGACTAGAGTCATGGGGAATGTCCCTTGGTCGACTGAACCAAATGTAGGTTCAGGATTTAAACTTGACTCGACTAGAGTCATGGGGAATGTCCCTTGGTCGACTGAACCGAATGTAGGTTCAGGAGTTCCACTTGACTTCACAAGTCATGGGGAATGTCCCTTGGTCGACTGAACCGAATGTAGGTTCAGGAGTACAGTTTGACTTCACAAGTCATGGGGAATGTCCCTTGGTCGACTGAACCGAATGTAGGTTCAGGAGTTCCACTTGACTTCACAAGTCATGGGGAATATCCCTTGGTCGACTGAACCGAATGTAGGTTCAGGAGTTTAACTTGACTGGACTAAAGTCATGGGGAATGTCTATTGGTCGACTGAACCGAATGTAGGTTCAGGTGTTAAACTTGACTTCACAAGTCATGGGGAATGTCCCTTGGTCGACTGAACCGAATGTAGGTTCAGGAGTTCCACTTGAAATGTGTCGAATGCATAATCTATTCAATATGTTTATCATGTGTCGAGTGATTATAAGGCATGCACCGGGGTTTGCCCAATTTGTTTTTCTTGAATGAAAGCGACCTTCATATTAATAATGTCGTGTCAAATGGTGAAGGCAGTTGTGAGGAGAATTTGGTTGCTGAGAGCAAGTGATATCAAGTTGTTATAATCCAGAATTCATCATTCTATTCGACGAAATATTTATATTTCCTAGATCTTCCACGTGTCGTTTAACGAAGTAAAACCTAACGCGAATAACGAGGAGTCTTTTGGCGGGAAATGAACCGCCAAAAGAAGTAGTATAAGAGTGGCTTGATGGGTTCATTTGCTTCATTCACAAGATCAACGAGTTGGGAGAAAAAACTTCAAGGCTCCAAGGTACTCTTCAAAACTCTCTTCGCGTTCTTCTTTTCCTTTGAATATTCATAGAGTAGCTTCAAACTGTTCTTAGCTAAATTAGGTTGTTTGATCTTTTGAATCATACGCTATTTGGTGGATTTGTGTTTGGAGAGGCGAGTAGGATTTGATCCTTAAGAAACCCAAATCTTAGAAATTATTTGTTTGTAGACTTGTCGAGTAGAATATGTCGATTGGAGAATCTTTAGAAAGTTTAGGCGAACAGATTGATAAATTCGTAGGAGTATCATCGAGTGAATCGACAGAAGAAAAATTATTAAGGGACTGGTCGCGTCAAGAATTATCCGAGGAGGGACCTGTTACCATTTTGTCGCGTGAAATTCCGTGCATGCAATTCCTATTAGATCATTGGCAGCAGTTGGGGAGTTTAGTGGAGCGGTGAGCACAAGTGAGCCAACCAATTTGCTAACCAAGAACCCAGCTAGTCGAATGACGGTTGGTATGCTGATGGAAATTAGGAGTAAGTACAGATTTCCTAGATCAATGGAGTTGAGAGTACCCTTGCCGACTGAAAGAATTGACTATAGAATTCCTGGGTGGATTGGATTTTATGTAGTGCCGTTTTCTAATGGGCTTAGATTCCCCATTCCGAGGTTAGCTTGGGAAGTTTTGGACCATTATGGGGTCGCTCCTTCACAGCTGATGCCGAACGCTTGGAGGATTTTATTGTCGATTGAATGCTTAGCATTTGAACAAGGGTTGTTCTTTGAGGTGAAGGATGTAGTATACTCATACTACCTAAAGGAGCACTTAACCGAAAAAGGGAGGTATACTCTGTACCTTCGTCCTAAGAGGGAACAAATAGTTATGGGACTTCCAACGAATGATAGTGGTAATTGGCAGTCGGATGATTTCTTTGTGAGGAATGAGGGTATCTTTGGGTCGACAGGAATGGGTCGTGTCTCAGAATATTGGAGTGTATTTAGTGAGTATCAGTTCCTTCTGTTATTTAATAACTTATCAATGTTGTTGTTGTTGTTTGACGCTAATGTGTGGATTGTTTGTTTTGCAGGCCCATTTCGAAACAGTTTATTCGAAAAAAACTCCCCAAATTTTATCCAATACTAAAGCTCTTCTTGCCCTTCTCGTCGAACAAAGAGATTGGAGAATAGTCTTGGTAGAGAAGAGATTAAGGGCAACATTAGTGTGGAAAGAAATCTTCGAATCAGAAGGTATATCTACCCCTTTGGCACTTTGTAAACACGTATTGGAAGTCATCTACTGTACTTGGTCGATTCGAGCTTTATACGGAAAGGTGTTGTTTATAAGGACTTTAACTCCAAAAGAAATTTTATGCGCGCAGAGGACATGATGTCGAGACCAATAAAGGTAGCATCAATTGATGAATTAAAAAGCCGAAAGAAGGCTAGGAAGCTTAAGATAAAGGAGACAGAGGTGGAGGTTCCTGAATTACAACAGATTGTGTCGACTGGAACTCCCAAGGCTAAAGGGCAGTCGACTGAAATCATTGTCAAATGGGGAAAAAGGAAAGCGGTTGAAAGTGAGGACATTGAAAATATAATTGTCAGGATTCCATCAGGGTCGACTGTAATTTCTGACCCATCGAGTCTTGACCCTTTTATCAAGAAGCTTTTGCTGGAAGAGGATGAGCAAAGGCTATCCAAAATAAGCCCCGTCGAGTCAATGAAGAAGGCCGCGGCTCTAAATTACCAAGTAAGAAAGTAAATAAAAGTTTTTTATTATAATTTGTAGAATGGATTCTAATTGAATGCTTTTTTCAGGCAATGGAGTGTAGCTTACACATGCAACGATATGTCGAATCGAATCTCAGGAAGCAAAGAGAAATGGAAAAATCATTCGCAGCAATGAAAAAGGAGATGGTCCAAATGAAGTCGTTTGGAAAAAAGAATGCAGAATTGGAAAAGGAGTTGAAGGAGGTGAAGGCTACTCTTCAGATGGAAAGGGAAACTTCTGAGGTTACAATTGGAGGTTATAAGGATGCGTTTGAAAATGTAAAGAATGAGAATGATGAGTTACTTGAGAATCTTGAAGGGATTGCTCTCGAATCTATGATGAAAGAACGAAGTAATCTGATGAAGGATTTCCTTGAGGGGAATACGGCAGCTTGGGAACCAGAGAAATGGATTCAAGAGTATGATCGATTACTGGCAGGAATTTCTTCTTCCAACGAGGGTGATGAGGAAGAGAAAGGTGAAGAAGTCGACTCTAAAGTGGCTGAGAAAGAAATATCTGATGCCAATGAAGCGGCTGGAGTTCAAGAGACGGGATGAAGAACGAAGAACTTAGTCGAATGTAGGTGAGCCGTCTGGCAAGTCCAAGAAATTCCTGCGCCTGAAGTTGTTGCTGAACGTATTCCGGAAGAAGTTGCTCCAGAAATTTGAATTTCTTTGTAATTTTAACTTTTTATTATCACCTTTTGTAGAACAATTAATGACTTAATGATATTTTGGGATAATATTTCAAACGGGTCTTGTTATTAAGTCGAATCGCAATACATAAAGTAGTAAAACACTTTGAACTTTCAAATTTAAATAAATGCACGCATAAATTACCGGTAAAATCGCTTAAGGTGAATTGCATTCCAACTGTTGTGAATTTGCCTCCCCTCTGTTGTTTGTAATTTGTAGGCTCCGTGTCCAACAACTCTTGTGATGACGTATGGCCCTTCCCAATTTGGCCCCAACTTTCCATCTCCAATTTCTTTTGTATTTTGAAACACTCTTCGTAGTACCCAATCCCCTTCCTTGAATGTTCTGCTTCTGACATTTTTGTTGAAATATCTGGTCATTCTTTGTCGATGCGCCGCTAGTCGCTAGTCGAATGGATGCACGATCCCTAATTCTTCAATTGTTTCCAGGTTAAAATTCATAAGTTGTTGATTCGCATCATCGCTGAGCCATTGGTAACGTGGAGATGGTATGGTTTCTTCAGTTGGTATCACCGCTTCTGTCCCAAATGCCAGAGAGAAAGGAGTTTCTCCTGTGGAGGAACGGATAGTCGTCCTGTAGGACCATAAGACTCCAGGTAGTTCATCCGCCCAGGCTCCTTTTGCTTTTTCTAATCTTTTCTTTAGAGTGTTTAAAATTGTCTTGTTGGAAGACTTGCTTGACCATTAGCTTGTGGGAATCGAGGGGTTGAAAAACTTAATTTGATCCCCCAATTCTTGCAGAAGTCTTGGAAATGATTGCTGATAAATTGTGAACCATTATCAGTCACAATCTCTTTGGGAACGCCGAATCGACATATGATGTTTCTTCCAGACAAATGATTGAACTTCTCTATCTCGTATCTTGGCGAAAGAGTCTGCCTCAATCCACTTTGAAAAATAATCTGTTAAGCCAGCATGTAGACTCGTTGTCCAGGAGGCGGTTGGTAGCTTTCCCACAATATCCATTCCCCATTTCATGAATGGCCACGGGGAGAGAGTGGGATTTAATTTCTCAGGAGGGAGATGTGAAATCGGGGCGAACCTTTGACACTTCTCGCATTCTTCTTTATAATTAGCTGAATCAATTCTCATAGTTGGGCAATAATACCCAGTCGAATGGGCGCGTAAAGCGAGGCTACGTCCTCCAGAATGATTTCCACATTCTCCTTCATGTAATTCTGACAAAACATGTTGTGCTTGATCATGAGTAAGACATTTTAAGTAGGGTCCAGAGAATGACCTTTTCAACAACTGTCCGTCGAATATGGTAAATCTTGCTGCCTGTCTCTGAATCTTTCTTGCTTCAGTTTGTCTTCTGGAAGTAGTCCTCCTGCAAATATTTCATGAGTGGCGTCATCCATGAGTCGTTTGATGTGATGGTGGTGATCTCTTGCTTCTTTCCAAATTGCTGGCCAATCAAATACACTACCGGAATGGATTGTGGTTTATCCCCATGCATCGTCGATCCAAGGGTAGCCAATGCGTCCGCTTGAGTATTCTCGCTTCTCGGAACTTGGGTTATTGTAAATTCTTCAAAAGTCGACTGAATTTCTTTCACTTTCATTAAGTAGGATGACATTTGAGGATCTCGTGCTGATATGAACCTTGGAGTTGGTTGACTATCAGTTGAGAGTCTGATATCACTTCACTATTCTACTTGCTCCAAGTTCTTTAGCCAAACTGATTCCTGCTATCAATGCCTCATACTCTGCCTATTGTTGTAACCCTGAAGCCACATTTGATTGCTTGACGTAGTAGAATATCTCCATCAGGAGAGTAGTGATCACCACCCCAAGACCGCATCCTTTTTATTGCTGGAACCGTCGACTGCAAGCTTCCAAAGTGATGTGGTCTGGATTGAACTGACTTCTACATCTATCGAAACCCTCTGATTGAGACTGAAGTCAGCAACAAAGTCAGCCAACGCTTGAGATTTGATTGCTGTTCTGGGCTGGTAAGTGATGTCGTGTTCTCCCAATTCGACCGCCCATTTCGTTAATCTTCCAGACAACTCCGGCTTATGAAGAATGCTCCTTAGGGGATACTCTGAATAAACTGTGATCGGGTGTCCTTGAAAGTAGGGTCGTAGCTTCCTTGCTGACATCACCAAAGCCATATACTAGTTTTTCCCAAATGGTGAGTAACGTGATTCCGCATCGAGCAATGCCTTGCTTACGTAGTAGACTGGTAGTTTGGTGCTGTTTTCTTCTCTGATCAAGACAGCGCTCACAGCTTGATCTGAGACTCCTAAGTACAGGAAAAGTCTTTCGTTGTCGAGTGGTTTTGACAACAATGGTGGTGACGTTAAGTACCGCTTGAGTTCTTTAAGAGCTTCTTCGCATGCTGGAGTCCATTCAAAGTTTTTTGCTTTCTTAATGGCTGAGAAGAACATAAAACTCTTGTCTGTAGACTTGGAGATGAACCTGTTCAAAGCAGCAATTCTTCCTGCTAGTCGCATGACATCTTTTGGGCAGGTAGGGGAGGGAATTTCAAGTATGGATTTGATTTGATCAGGATTTGCTTCAATGCCTCGTCGCATGACAACATATCCCAAGAACTTCCTAGAGGCTACTCCAAATGCACATTTTGTTGGGTTCAACTTCATCCCATACTTATTCATTATGTTGAATGCTTCTCCCAAGTGCTGCAGATGCTGGTCGGATCTCGAAGATTTCACCAGCATGTCGTCTACATAAACTTCCATTGTTTTCCCAATCTGTTGAGAGAACATCTTGTTGACCAGTCTTTGATACGTAGCTCCCGCATTTTTGAGGCCGAAAGGCATTACTTTGTAACAAAAAATGCCTTTGTTGGTCACAAATGTCGTCTTCTCTTGATCGTCTGAATGCATAAGGATCTGGTTGTATCCAGAATATGCATCCATGAAACTTAACAATTCATGTCCGGCTGTAGCATCAACCATTTGGTCGATATGTGGCAATGGGAAAGAATCCTTCGAGCATGCTTTGTTCAGATCTGTGAAGTCAATACAAACTCTCCACTTTCCATTTTTCTTTCGTACTACCACCACATTGGCTAACCAGTCTGGGATTGTACTTCTTTAATGGCACCATTTTGTAACAATTTCTGGACTTCTTCATCAATAATCTGATTCTTTCTGGGGCGAACTTCCTTCTTTTTTGCCGGACTGGAGGGTAGTCTGGATCTACGTGGAGTTGATGGGTGATCAACCCAGGGTCAATCCCTGTCATGTCTTCATGCGACCATGCGAATCGGTCGTGTTGTTTTTGCAAAAATTCACTCAAGTCTGCTCGAAGCTTGGGATCCAGATTTGCTCCTATTTGAGTTTTGTGATTGCATGTTCTGGATGAATTTGGACCTCATCCAGTTCTTCAATACTTTGGAGTGTAGGCTCCAAAGAATGAGGTCCGCTCTGTAATTGCTATGCTGATTGGATCTTAGCTTTCATTGTCGTCTGGTAGCATCCTCTCGAGGCAGTCCTATCACCCCTTATTTCCTGAACCCCCACTTCGTTGGAAACTTTAGAGTTTGATGATAAGTGGATGACACAGCCCTCATTTCATGAATCCATGGCCTACCGATGATAAGATTGTAGGCTGAAGGACAATCCAGGACTAGGAAAGTAGTCATTTGGTTGATTCCTCCTGCGTAGACTGGAAGACTTATTTCTCCCAAAGTAAATTTCTGCTCACCACTGAATCCGATTAACACCGTTGTTCGTTTGTTAACTTTCCCCAGTTCAGCTCCCATATCCGCTAAGGCGGTTGCAAAGATGATGTTGGCTGAAGATCCAGTATCTACCAGAATCCGTTTGACCATGAAATTCTCCACCTGTAGGGAGATCACTAAAGCATCATGATGAGGGTTCATACTTCCGGAATTACTGTCGTCTGGAAACTCCATCATCAGGTTTGTAAACTTTTTCTCCATAGATACTGTGGAATTATGAGTGTTTGACATGATAGCCCTGGCATGTCGTTTGGCCGCTGAATATGAAACTCCACTGATCTCCGATCCTCCTGAAATGAAATTCATTGTGTTGTCGATTGGTGGTGGTGGAATTGGTGCTTCTTCATGTCCATCCCTCTCACTTCTCTGAGCGAATGTAGCTTTCCTTTTCTCTGTAAGTAAATCCCTTAGAAACCCCTTGTTCAGCAGCTCGAGGACTTCTATTCTTAATGCCACACATTCAGCCGTGTGTATGGCCGTAGTCTCGATGGAATTCACACCATTTACTTGTGTCTTTCTTTTTGAAGCTTTCTCTGTTGCGTGGAGGCAATCTTACTTCATTTCCCATTTTTTTAGTACCAAAACTAATTCTCCTGGAGAAATAGAAAAATTGTAATCTGGAGTCTTGGCTTTTCCACCAGAACTCCTTCCCTGGGCTTTGTATGGCAGAGGTCTTCGATCATAGTCTCTTCGGAGGGGCTGATGTTCTTTCCTTGGGTGACTCCTCTTCTCTGAATGATGTCTGGGTATCATTCTTGCAAATTCTTTATGTCGTTTGGAAGCGTGAAGCGTTCTTTCATTCTGCACATTGGAGGAATTATCTTTCCTTTTATTCCTCTTGTCTTCTTCCCATCTGATTTCGACTTGAGCTCGTGCCATGGCCTGGTCCATCGTGTAGCATCGAAATTTGGTTAACTTTTTATAGAGTCCGCTATCACAAAGTAACCCGTTTCTGAAAGCTTCCACAGCAGTCGGCTGATGTAGATCTGGAATTGCTATCCTCTCCTTGTTGAAGCGGGCCACATAGCTTCGCAAGGATTCTCCCCTCTGCTGCTGGATGGTACTAAGGTCGTCAGTAGTAGTTTTTTCAAGTTTGCAAGAGCTGGCGAAATGGTCCACAAACTTGTCTGCTAACTGTTGATAGGACTTGATGGATCTGTATGGTAGGTTGATGAACCACGTAAGGGCGGGGCCTCCCAAAGTTTCTCCAAATCCTCTGCACATACCTGCTTCCCATTGGAGAGGAGCTAAGCCAGTTGACATCATTTTGTATTTGTAATGGATGAACATGGTCGTCTGGGTCAGTGGATCCATCATATAGTTTCATGTCTGGTGGGCTGAACTTCCGCGGTAACTCAACGGATGTGATGTTTTCCGTGAAGGGGGTGTCAGAAATGGTTCCAGCTCTGCTCTTCTTTATTGGTATTTTCTACTCCTGGTAGGCTGGTCATGATCGCTTCTTTAAATTCCTTCATTTCCCTTCTCATAGCAATGGCAACTTGTTGAGCTTGGTTGATGGGAGAATTTGGCAGGTCCCTCTGGTCCTCATCATTTGATGGAATGTTATCTGTTGTTTCGTTAAATCTCCCAAGAGATTAACTGGAGTGATACGGTTATTGGGCTGATCTGAGATATCATGATGTCCGGGATGGTGATGAAACTAACTCCAACTGTTTCTGAAGGTTCATGTTGGAATTACGTATGGTTAGATTTTCCTCTTCCAAAGCTTTCAATCTTTCCTGTAGCATGGCCAGTTGTGATGTCACTGGATCAGGCGTCTGTTCATTGCTTGAAGCCATGAGTGACTAAGCTGTGAGTGTTGGTAGAATACAAAATCTTCGTCTGTAAATTATCGCTAGGGCCCCACGGTGGGCGCCAAATTGTGGATGCTGGAATTTTGCCGAGGTCCACAATCAGAATTTGGAAATAGGGGCACTAACGATCCTGCAAAACAAAGAAGAATGAATGAGAGTAGACTGCCCACCGGTGTGGTAGGTACCGGGGACACTCCGACGCCCAAGTCAATAGTATGAAATGATCAATAAATATGTAAAAAGTGAAGTTGAGGTTTATTATTGCCTCAACTTTGTTTGGATGGCCGTGAGGGCAATGACAAAATACTTTTAGAAATGGAGAATAGAACCAATATCTGAATAAATTGTATCAGACTTGGATGAAAGAAGTTAAGCTCTGCCTTATTTCTCGAATTTCGTTCCTATTTATAGATGAAAATTATCATCCTTGGCAGCTGGCGTAAGTCCCACCACGTGCCTTTGTATTTGATAGAAAGTCTGAGCAGGTGGAATAATTTTTGTGTCGGGCAAAGTAGAAGAATAGTAGTTGATATAATTATGGGGTTTTGTATTTAAGCTTATGGCTTAATTGTAATACAATAATAGAAATCCTTTTGGGCCTAGTCTTTACTTTCGGGGTTTGCATACCATTTTGGGCTTTGCACACTTTTTGGGCTTTTGAGGTAAAAGACGGTTTTATCCTTGGCCCAATTTTGTTCGTACAATTAATCAATTGATATTGTCTCGATCTATTATTAAAATACTTGACATACCCTACGACTGTACTTATTTATGGGATGATAGATTTCTGTGGCATAGTAATTCACTTAGGTTTCTAATTCGTTATTCATGGTTCATGCATCATGTTTAATTTTATGCCAAAAATTATTTGATAATTTTAATATGCAATGAATGAATGTTAAATTCATGTTTATTATATCATTCAGCCATGATTTCTCCAATTATTTCCATTCTCTCAAATGATAAACTAACGGAAGAAAACTATGTTAAGTGGAAAAGTGACATGAACGCTATACTGATCTGTGAAGACCTAAATTTTATCCTGACGGAGGAGTATCCTCCCGATACGGCTAGAAATGATGGCCAAGCTATGTGTAATGCCTAACAGAAATGGGTCGCGGCTAATGAGAAGGCCTACTGCTACTTGCTAGTAAGGATTTCTGAGGTTCTTGCTACAAAGCATGAGTCTATGGCTTCAACATCTCAGATGATGGAGTCATTGCAGGGCATGTTCGGGCAATATTCAGAGTGTTAATGTCATGAGACCATGGTCTTAGCGATGATTGCTATGATGAAGGCTGAGACATCAGTCCGAGAACACGACTTGAGGATGATGACATACCTCAATACAGTCGAAACCCATAGAGCTCGTATTGACGAGCGAAGCCAGGTGACCATGATCATAGAAACTCTTCCGAATAGTTTCCTGCAGTTTAAAAGCAACTATGTTATGAACAAGTTGACTTTCACTTTGACCCGGCTGCTAAATGAGCTCACCCATTAGGAATCCATGCTGATGGATCCTCGTAAACCTAGTGGAGAGGCAAGTGTTGCAAAGTCTTTCAAAACTGCAAAGAAGAGAAAGAAACACTAGTAAGGCTAATGGTACAGCTACTTGATACACGTAAAGACCTTGCTGAAAGTAACTTTACTATGAGAGTCAGGACAAAGGATGTTGTTTCAGTAAAGCACTGGGAGTTATCAGTTTTCAATTTTCAAATAAAAGTTAATTGAATTTAAACAAAGTGTTGTTTGTTTCTATTTTATCATAGAAATTTGATTTCTGTTTCAAAATTATTGCATGATGGTTTTCATTTTATCTAATAATAATAGTTATTATTTCAAAAATGGATTACCTATATGCTAAGGAAACTAGGAGATAACTTGTTTATGTTAAGACTGTTAACACATAGGTCATTGCTCAACACTGAAATATTTAAGGATAAGAAACCTAAAATAAAACGGTAAAAGATTTCTCACGATGACACACATCTGTGGCATCTTAGACTTGGTCATATCAGCCTTGACCGGATCAATAGGTTGATATAGAACAGATCCTTAAACAAGTTAAAGCTCGAAACTTTACCAGTCTGTGAATCCTGTTTAGATGGAAAAATGACCAAGAGACCTTTTACTGGAAAAGGTATAAGAGCCAATCAACCACTTGAGCTAATACATTAGGACGTTTGCGAACCGATGAATGTAAAATCCCGAGGTAGTTATGAACACTTCGTCATATTTATTAACGATTATTCAAGATATGAGTATGTTTACCTAATGCAGCACAAGTCATATACTTTTGAAAATTTCAAAGAGTATCGTGCTGAGGTTGAGAACCAGTTAGGTAAGACAATTAAAACTCTATGATCGGATAATTGAGGAGAATACCTTGATAGAGATTTCGAGGAATTCTTAGTTGAGCATGTGATAGTATCCCAGCTCACAACACCTAGAACACCATAGCAAAATGGTATTGCAGATAAGATCTATGTTTAGTTATAGCTCACTACCTAGTTCGTTTTGGGGGTATACATTGAAAACAACAATGTATATCCTTAATGTAGTTCCATCCAAGTCTGTTCTTAATACTCACTTAGAGTTGTGGAGTGATCGTGAAACTCGTTTACGATATTTCCATATATGGGGGTGTCCATCACATGTGCTGAAGAATAAGACTATAAAGTTGGAGCCGCGTTCACAAGTGTGCCTATTTGTAGGCTATCATAAAGAGATTATGGGTGGATTTTTCTATAGCCCTGATGATAACAAAATGTTTGTATCGACAAACACTACGTTAGTGGGAGGGTTGTATGACAACTTGATCGTTATCTAGGAGTTATAGAGGCACAAGTTATCACCTCCAGCGATGGTGTAAATGATCTATTGACCTATCGTAGTGCAATGGAAGATTCTGATAAAGAGGAAGGCTCAAAGCCATGAACCTATAGATGGAGTCCATGTACTCCAACTCAGTCTGGGAACTTATAGACCAACTTGAAGGGTAAAACCTATAGGTTATAAGTGGATCTACAAGAGAAAGAGGGGAGCAGATGTGAAGGTACGGACCTTCAAGGCGAGGCTAGTGGCCAAAGGTTATACCCAGAAAGAGTGAGTTAACTATGAGGAAATTTTCTCGCCGGTAGCCATGCTAAAATCCTTATACACTCTTCTGTCCATTGTCGCATATTATGACTATGAGATTTGGCAAATGGACATCAAAACCGCACTCTTGAATGACAATCTTGATGAGTGTATCTATATGGTACAACCAGAGGGGTTCATAGCCCAAGGTAAATAGCAAAAGGTTTGCAAGGTGCAAAGGTCCATTTATGGACTCAAACAAGCATCTCGATCTTGGAACATAAGATTTGATACCATGATCAAGTCTTATGACTTTGAGCAGAATGTTGATGAGCCTTGTGTATACAAGTGTGTCATTGAAGGGAATGTGATTTTTCTCATTTTACACGTCGATGATATTTTACTCATTGGGAATGATATAAAGATATTATCGAACATGAAAACTTGGATAGCTAACCAATTCCAAATGAAAGATTTGGGAGAGGCCAATTATGTTCTTGGGATCCAGATACTTCAGGATCGCAAGAAACGATTGTTAGCTATGTCTCAGACATCATACATCGACAAGATCCTTGTGCGATTTGGGATGCAGAATTCCAAGAAAGGCAATTTTCCTTATCGACATGAAATTCATTTGTCAAAGAAATAGTCTCCTAAGACACCTCAAGAAGTTGAGGAAATAAGACATATCCCATATGCCTCAACAATTTGTATTCTCACGTATGTTATGTTATGCACGAGACTGGACATCTACTTTGCGGTGGGAGTAGTCAGTAGGTTTCAGTCTAACCCAGGATTGGATCATTGGGTGACTGTGAAACACATTTTCAATTTTCTTAAGAGAACGAGAGATTATATACTTGTGTATTTTGGTGAGGATATACAGACTCTGATTTTCAGACGAATGTCGATTCTAGGAAATCAATATCTGGATCAGTGTTTACCCTAAGTGGTGGGGATATAGTATGGCGGAGTATAAAATAATCTTGCATTGCTGACTCCACCACAGAAGCTGAGTATGTAGCAGCTTGCGAAGCAGCTAAGGAAGCGGTCTGGCTCCGTAAGTTATTGAGAGATCTAGAAGTTGTTCCAGATATGGATAAACCACTCACACTTTATTGCAAAAATAGTGGTGTAGTGGCAAATTCAAAGGAACCAAGAAGCCACAAGAGGAGAAAGCATATAGAGAGGAAATATCATCTCATCAAGGAGATAGTGCAGAGAGGGGACGTTTCTGTCTCAAAGATTGCATCCGTATAGAAACTGGCTGATCCGTTTACAAAGACCTTATCGGCTCAAGTGTTTGAAGGTCACCTAGATGGTCCAGAATTACGTGACATGTCCCATTTGCTCTAGTGCAAGTGGGAGATTGTTGGGATATATGCCATAGAGCATCATATAATGTAAACGGTATTATGTTTTATGAAATAAAATGATGCATTATTCATTTATCAAAGTGTTTGTTTAATATCACATATTGTACATTATCATGTTTACCCTAGATTACTTATGTGCCTTCGGACTTAGTGTATGAGTGTCATACAAAAGAGGATTTAAGTCTGAAGTTAGTAATTTAAAATAGTCCATAGAAAGCAAACAAAATGGGTACTTTGTTTGTGATTTATCTATAGTTGCGGTCCATTCTATAATTATATGGCGACCTTGATCCGGGATCGTCCATGAGGGGACATGAGAATGGAGACACCTTGTATGATGTCATCATATAGGACTGGACCCAGATAGAAATGAGTTTTTTATAATATCCGTTAAATAAAGAAATTCATTTCGATATACTAGATGGTCATATATGGATTGATCTTAATCCTAAGTGTATTATGAACTCCTGCATGGCAGGCTATGTTATTTGATTTACAAAGGTAGCAGTCCCGACTAATAGCTACGTACTTTGGGGACATGGTTTGGTGTGTAGCTGAGGATGTTTTACATATACATGGAGTTCACTCCTTCTTACGAGAAGTATATGAGTATTTTCCTTAAGGGTTGATTCGATACTTGAACGGTTAGAGCGCTCGAGTCTTTCTATTACGAATAGAAAGATTAAAATTCATAATGTTTATGAATAAATCGTTCATTAGAGAATCAATGGTACTTAAGGTAAAAATAATTAGAGGGGTATAGCAGACATTATGACCCGGCTCTAATTACGAGATACTCGTGAAGGGTTAATCCGTACGTAATGACTATATCGAATGACACCGACGTGGTTCGGCTTAATATACTATTTGCGACAACGAGAGTGCAGCTTCGAGTTTTTAGTGGAATATCTCGGAGTTAATAATTCAGAATATTTAATTCAGAGCTTAATTAATATTTCGAGATTATTGGAGCTCGGAACCGTATGTCCATTTGGTCTTCGTGCTAGCTCAATATACTGTAGCGGATTTAGTATAATTGGATAGTCCAATTATATACTCACATATAAATATTATTAATATGATTAATGATATTATTTTGTAACACTTAAAAGTATATATTAAAAGTAAATATATGGTTTTAATAATTATATGATAATTATTGAATGCATAATATTAAATTATATATGATATAATTTAATGAGGCCAAATTTGGAATTTCCAAATCTTGGGTTTTGGAAACCCTTGGTGAGTTATGCTAGGTTGCATTGTATTTAATTTGGAAGTTACTAATTTTAAAGGCATTAACCTTTTTATTTTTGTAATATCTTTTCCATTATGGTAATTGAATTAGATGTTACAAAATTAATAAAAAAATAAATGCCTTGGCCGAATTTTCTAAAGGAGGGGAGGAGAAGGGTTTGTTAATTTTGGAAATTAATAACCCTAAGTATAAAAAGAAAATTGGATTTTCTTTTTGCCTAATCTATTTCTTGTAACCCTAGCCTACATCTTCTTCTTCTCCAAATTCTCTCAAAGTGTTGAGAAAATAAAAATAAAACAAGAAGAAAAATAAAAGATTTCCTTTTTGTGACATTAATCTCAAAAATATTTAGGGATTAATTTTGTGAGTCTAGCACACACTAGTTTCCGTTGGTAACGAGATATAGCTCGGAAGACTTTGTGGTGTCAAACAAAAACTCATCTTCTCTTCTTATAAACATACCTCACGACAGTGAGTAGAAAATTGCTCACTGCCGCACACAAAAGTTGTGTAACGGGACTCGGTTTGTTTTGCGTTTGATCCAGAATTTTTAGGGAACTTTAAGGGGTATTTAAGGGCTGTGTTTGGACTTTTTTTGCGGAAAAATTAGACCTGGAACATAGCAGAAGCTGATTCATACAAGGGCTGAACTAGGCAGTGAATTGGGTGCATTTCGGGTCTAAAACAAACCAATTTTTATACCGTTGTTTGGGGGTTGTTCGGGGCTGTTCCGGGGCTGAAATTTTGTTCAAAACAGAATTAAAAATTCAGTGGTGGTGCTGGTAGCATTCGGCCTCTTGGTGAGAAGGGTGGAAAATTTTTTCAAGTCCGATCCGGGTGCCTAACGTGCTTCCGCTGCGCAAGGAAAACGTTTCCTATAATTTTCTCATATACTTGATTATTTTGAGGTATTGGCATGAACTCCTTTTGCCTCGGGATCGGCCTCCTCATGTCTTTACCCGCATCCCGTCGATTTTTCAACATGAGTACCTTGGTCCTATGGGTGCCCCATCATCAGGCAATTTTCTCATCTTCCTCCATTAGCACAAACTTCCTTGCTTGCTCCAAAACCGCGACATAGTCTGATATCTCTTGTATCCTCAAGTATGACCAAAATCTCTCGATCTTGAGAGCCCCTTTAAAACTTTCCAAGGCATTCGGGGACTCATATGCCCCGACTTCTAAAACCAGGCCGTGATGCCTATCGAAAAAACTTTTCAAAGACTCACAGTCTTTTTGCTTCATCAACCTCAACGACCCCATCGTCTTCCTCGGTACACACACCCCTTTAAAATACCGCACAAAGGATTTCCTCAACTGCTTAAAGCTATCGACACTCCCCGAGATCACGTTCTTGAACCACAAACTGACCGACCCTCCCAAGGTTAAAGGGAACACCTTGCAGATGGCCTCACCGACCATTCCCTAAATTTCCATCATCAGAACGAACTTCTCAACATGAGAATTGGGGTCCGTACTGCTCTTGTAAATATCTATGGAGGGCATAATGAATCTCCTTAGAAATCACATCTCCAAAATTTCCTCCGTGAAGGGAGACGTTGTCTCCAAGTCTTGGTAACCCTTTAGTTCTTCTTTTTTATTTTCCTCACATTTTTTCATCTCCTTCCGGAATTAGCTCTTCATCCGGTCCTCGGAGCTGTCATGCTCACGTCCACGGTTTCTCCCGCGGCTTCCATCCTGAGCATGATACCTTTCGTAAGCGGGAGTTTCATGCCCTTCCCCCGGATACCGTCCCGGGTCACTCTCTGCAAAATATGGACTGTCGCTGGAAGATTCTGACTCATGTCTGCCTTTCTCTTCCTCCCATAACTCATCTGCTGGTAAGGCTCCAACCACCCTCATTCCCTTTGTTATCTATTCTCTTATTTGTCTGGGACCTGCTCCTCATCTTTCACCAGCTTTCTCTTTTAACTTATCTAACTTCTCTATCATAACCTTCATGAAGGCTTCGGTTGATTCTCTCTCCTTTCGTGTTTCTTCCCTTTCACTCCGGATGATTTCTTCCATCTTCTCCATCCACTCCATCGTCGAAGCCTCTGAAGGTCTATGGTTTTCGTCTTCTGTCATCGTCTTAGTGTGTTTGCTGCTTCTTATACTGGTCCCCACAGACGGCGCCAACTGTTAACGGATGATTTTCGTTCCAATGGAAAATCGGTAAACCCACTCCTCGAACAATCCCCATTCAACCGTGAATTTATTTGGTTTGTTGGGAACCAAATACAAACTTGGCAAAAGATCGAATACTCACAGACAAACAAATGATTTAACGTGGTTCGGCGGAATGGATCCAACCTACATCCATAGGCACAAAGGAAAAGAAATCTTTTATAACGTGGTCGAGTATGACCGACCTGTCTATCTCTCGAGCTCGGCTGACCGACATCTTACAAACTGACTGTTACACTTAAGCTTTTAGCTCTCTATTACAAGTTATGCGTGAATGAATTTGGCTAACTCCTCACAATGAATTTCCAACCCCTTTATATACTAGGGTAAACTCTACCGTTACATTAATCTCATGACGTCAGTCACGTGACTTTACCATCAATGAGATGACTCTCTTCCCCAACTGCTCTTCCGAAAATAACTTTGTTATCTGACATCTCTTTAAACCAATCTATTATACCATATGCCATACACTACCTTCAACCTGTAATTTGTCACGTCAGACCTCTTTAAAAGGTGCAAGTTCACATGTAGGGCGTATGTCTTTTGATCCTGATCATACCATTATTTCCACTTCGGCCCGCCCTACCAGGTCGGGAGACATAAGCAAAACTGTCTTGGCCTGCTGAGCTATCAAGTCGGGTCAGCAGTCATGGACCACCTCGGGTCGACCTTCACAAATGCTCACACTGTCGAAACTGATACCTTCTTATCAGGTCGGGTCGGCCGTCATGGACCACCTCGGGTCGGTTTTGAAACACAAACAAATCTGGTCTCTTTGTTGGGTTGGACGCCTCTGCTACCTGGGCCTGGTCCCCCAGTCTAGGAAGTGAAAACCTCTTTATACCCTTTCTCGAGATTCTAACTTCTCGTGGACATCAACAATAATAGTTGGAGTAAACTAAACCCATTTCCAAGAACCTACGTGCTGTATTGAAGCTTGACTGTGGAATATCTGTAGCATAAATATCGAAGCTTCATGGACTTTTCAAGCTTGACTGTAGAATATATAAATAGCCACCCCAAGGCCTGCACACGAGTAAGGGACTAGTTACTAATTAGTATCCATTTCTTCTTTGTCACTCCACCACTTGTAACAAATTAAAAAATAATAATAATAAGAATGGGGAAAGCTCCTTTCCGGGAGAAGACGGGATTGAAGAAGGGACCATGGACTGCCGAAGAAGATCGAATTTTAATCTCCCATATCCAAAGACATGGCCACTCTAATTGGCGTCAGTTACCGAAACAAGCTGGTGGGTTAAAAAAATGATCTTTAGAGATTTGTTGTTACATCATAATTCAATCCGTATAGTATTAAATTTTTGTTTTTAATTGATCTTAATGTTGTTGATGGTGTTTTCAGGCACTACGATATTCAAGGCAGCACGACAGGGACAGAAGGGTAATTCCCTGCTTGGTTGGGATCATTAAATCCAACCCGACCACTTTGCAATAAAAGAACAAACACCTTACGGTTCCAAAACCGACCACAACAGATATAGACCGAGCACTTCATGACCGGCTACCGATCACCTGGGCTCAGATAGCCGGGCACAATCAGGTCGACAGAAACATTCTCAGCATAAAAGACTACCATGACCGACCTCATGAAGACCGACCATATGGCGAAGATATGCTCAAAGATAATGACATCTTTCTTGCGGATAAGATAAGCAAATTATCCTGTTCTCACAAGGAAAAGAAGTCAGAGTCCGAAAAAGAGGAATAAGAAAAGAGAAGGCAATATTAGACTAGGATTTCTTATGCAAATAGGAGTCTGATTTCTATACTATTATAAATAGGAGAACAGAGTATGTGTAAAATGCATTAAAAAATTAGTGATCTGAATCTTCAAGCTCTGACTTGTAGAGACCCAAGAAGAGCGTTTAAGTAATAAAAGTACCATCTTTTTGTGTCCGTGGACGTAGGTCGGATCCAAATCCACCGAACCACGTTAAATCTCCTTGTCGATTGGTGTGTTATTTGTCTTTTGCTAAATTTGCCTTTGGTCCCCCATAACCAAACAAATTCACTATTGAGGGAGGATTTCTTCGGGAGTGATATTCCAATATTACCCTGAGACCAAAATCCGCCGTCAACAGTTGGCGCCGTCTGTAGGGAATTCTAACAAAAAGCAACTCGCGTAGTAAGACAATGGCGGAAGACGGAAACCACCAACCATCAGGGAACTCGGCTGCAGATTGGATGGAAAAAATTGAGGAGAACCTTGAGGAAGGAAAGGGAGGAGAACCAAACTTTGCTAAAAACCATAGTAGACCGGTTAGAAAGGTAGAAGGAGTACACAACGGAAAATTCGAGAGATCGGGACTAGCCGAAGAAGGAACGAAATAGCGGAAGGAAAGAGAATTGTCGATATAAGTAAGACGACAGACCCCGGAGGAGGGATCCTTACAGGGTAAGATCTGTAGTGGTTCGGGAAGATTCCCAGACCGAGGACACATGGGAGGAAGAGGTGACAAATCGTCACCAGACCCCTCATATGATAGCCCTCGCAACACCGGCGAAATGAGAAAAGAATATGACGAAGAAGTACGAGAAGATACCGGCCACGAGAAGCACCACCCCCGGGATAACAGAAAGAAAGGAGACCGCAGGAGGCGGAATGGAACCAAAGACAGCGGCATGAAATCTTGGTTACGGGAGGAGCTGGCCAAATGGGGAGTATGCTCTGATACAGACAGATGGGATGGCCCGGACGGCAAGGATGAGTCCCCCCTCACAGAAGAAATAAAAACAGAGAAATTCCCGAAAAGATTCAGCATGCCGACCATGACACCATACAAGGGCCATACCGATCCCAAAACCCACATTGAAGGTTTCGTCCTACTAATGGAGGTGCAAGGGGTAACAGGACGCCATCTGCAAAGTGTTCCCCCTAACTCTGGCCGGACCGGCCATTCTATGGTATAGAAGCCTAGCCCCAAGGAGCATCAGCAACTTCGCACAACTGAGAAAGTCATTCATACGACACTTCAAGGGGCTTGTGTCCCCAGAAAGACGATTGGAGAACTAAGGCTTATGAAACAAGGAGACGATGAACCTCTGAAGATATTTATTGAAAGATACCATAATATGGTACTCAAGTCGGAGGGTATGAATCCCCCGAGGCCCTGGAAAGCTTGAAGGGAGCCTTGAGGGTCGGAAGGCTATGGACCCATCTAAGGATCCAAGACACCCCGGACTACGCCACCGCTCTGGAGGTGGCCCGAAAATTCGTTTTGTTAGAGAACGAAGAGAAAGTATCCCGAAAAGGGAAACACCATCAGAGAAAGAACCGCAAGGGAGGGTGCCCCCCGCCGAACAGAAAGAGAATCCAGAAGACCACCCCCGAAGCACAAAGAATTCAAGCCACTGCACCGGGACAATCAAGAGAGAAGGGCACCGACCCAAGTAAACCATGTGGTCGGGGAAGATGCATACATTCCCTTAAAGAAACCACTGGGACAAATTGTCATGGAGATCCAGGGGAAAGGCCTCTTAGTGGAACCCGACCAAAGGAGATTCCCCCCGGACAAAAGGAACCAAAAGGCTTATTGTGTACACCACAACTCCAAAGGACATGCAACAGACGGATGTAAAGATCTGCGAGAACAAATGGAAGATCTAGCACGAAACGGGTATCTAAACAAATACATTGACCACGAGGTCATGACAGCCAGACAAAGAGCACGTGGTCGCCAAATCAATATCATCGCAGGAGGAAGAACACTGGCCGGAACTCTCTAACCGGTCAAGGAAAGATTACAGCAGAACCCGAGGACCAGATGTCTTAGAAACAGAGCAGGTCACAGGGCTACGGGGAGGCCGGTCGGTACCAATAATGTTCACTGATGAGGATACCCGAGGAGTAAGTTTCCCTCATGACGATGCATTGATAATCAAAGCAGTCATCAGCGGGTCGGAGGTAGACAGAATCCTAGTGGACCCCGGGAGCGCGGTTGACATAATTTCCAGAGAAGCACTGGACGACCTAGGGGTAGAATATGCAACCCTGACCAACGATAGCACTCCCTTATACGGTTTCGGAGGATCAGCCGTCATCCCACTAGGAAGAATACAGTTGGCAATAACTGTCGGGACACATCCCCGGACCCGGACGATCATGACAGACTTCACTGTAGTAGACTGCATGAGCAGTTACCAGGCCATCGTCGGGCGACCCTTCATGATGAAAACAAAAGCGCGATGTCCTGCTACCACCTGAAACTGAAATTCCCCACTCGGGAGGGGATTGGAATTGTGTGCGGAAGCCAGAAAACAGCTCGCAGCTGCTTCGCAACTCTCTCACGAGAAACTCTCTGCATCACAGAAGATAACCGAAAACGACAAAGGAACCAGGGAGAAGAAGAAGAAGACAGAAGCCCAGGCGCCTGGCCAAACAAAAATGCCCGACTCGCTGCAGCTAAGGAAACCGAGGAGATAGAACTTTACGGGACAGGAAAAAGTATAAAGATAGGGGGAGGCCTGAGCGAGTCCATACGACAAGATCTCTCTAGAATGCCTGAAGGGATACCCGGACGTCTTTGCCTGGGGATACAATGACATGTCGGGGATCGACCCGAAATTCATCAATCACCGCCTAGCAGTAGACTCATCTCATAGCGGTCAGGCAAAAGAGAAGGAACTTCAATCAAGAGAGGAGTAAAGTAATAGCAGCCGAGGTCGAGAAGTTACTAAAGGCGGGTCTCATCAGGGAAGCAAGGTACCCGGATTGGGTATCAAACGTGGTATTGGTCAGGAAAAACAATGGCAAGTGGCGAATGTGTGTCGATTTCACCGACTTAAACAAGGCGTGCCCAAAGGACAGCTTTCCTTTGCCGAACATAGACCAGCTAGTAGACACCACAGCCTGTCAAGGCTTACTGAGCTTCATGGATGCTTTCTCCGGATACAACCAGGTCAAAATGTGCCCGGCAGACGAAGAGAAGACAACCTTCATCACAGATCAGGGGCTTTACTGCTATAAAGTGATGCCCTTCGGGCTAAAAAACGCTGTGGGGCAACTTTCCAAAGGTTGGTAAACAAAGTTTTCAAACCACTCATCGGCATTACAATGCTGGTTTATGTCGATGACATGATAACAATGTCAAAAGAACCAAACAACCACATGGACGACCTAAAAAGGACCTTCGAGCTTCTAAGAAAACACAACCTGAAGCTCAATCCGGAAAAATGTACCTTCGGGGTAGCTTCAGGGAAGTTTTTAGGCTACATGGTAAGTGCCCGAGGAATTGAAGCAAACCCACAGAAGATCCAGGCAATATTGGCCCTAAAGTCTCCCAAAACAGTAAAAGAAGTACAGAGTCTGACCGGTAGAGTGGCCGCGCTCAACCGGTTCATATCACGAGCAACTGACAAATGCCACCATTTCTTCAAAGTAATCCAAAAAGCAAAAAAGGATGTCGACTGGACGACAGAGTGCGAAGAAGCCTTCCAGCAGTTGAAACAGTATCTGGTGCAACCCCCACTCCTGGCTAAACCACTCCCAGGTGAAACATTATACCTATATCTGGCTGTTTCGGACCGAGCAGTGAGTTCAGTACTGATACAGGAAACCGACAAGATCCAGAAGCCTGTCTACTATATCAGCAAAGCCCTCTTAGACGCTGAAACCCGGTATCCGGCACACGAACTAGTCGCCCTTTCACTAGTTACGGCAGCTCGAAAATTACGGCCTTACTTCCAGGCCCATCCTATCAGGGTATACACCGGCCACCCCCTAAAACAAATTCTGCAGCGGCCAGAGGTTTCCGGCAGATTAGTAAGTGGTCGGTAGTCGGTAGAACTAAGTGAACATGACATCGCCTATCTCCCAAGAGCAGCAGTAAAGGGACAAGCCTTGGCAGATTTTGTCGCCGAATGTACCGACCCCCAGACCCTGGCTATAGACGAGGACAAATGGGAAATGTCCGTAGACGGTTCGGCCAGTACACAAGGCAATGGGGCGGGAGTCATCCTAAAAAGCGACAAAGGAGAAGAAATCCTACTCGCCCTGAAATTAGCTTTCATAGCAACCAACAATGAAGCAGAGTATGAAGCAATACTGGGTGGTTTGAGACAATGCACTGTGCTAGGGATCCAAAATGTGGTAGTAAGGAGTGACTCGCAGTTAGCCGTTCAGCAACTAAAAGGAGCATTTCAAGCAAAAGAGCCTAGCATGATGGCCTATCTGACCGAAGTACGAAAGTTAACCGGGAAGATGGGGGATGTACGCTTCAAACAAATCCCCCGAGATGACAATTGTGAGGCAGATTCCCTGGCACGGCTCACCTCTTCAACAAAAGCCGAGCACCCCAGGATAATCCCTTTGATTTACATCCGGGAAAGGAGCGTGGGAGAATCCAAAGTAGAAGTTCTAGATAAAGAAAGTCAAGCATCATGGATGCAGCCCATCAGAAAATACTTGGAAACGGGAGAAACGCCAGAGGACAAAACAGAGGCCAGAAAGTTAAAGTACAAAATCACCAAATTCTCCCTAATTGACGGGGTACTTTACCGACGGGGTTACTCAGTCCCCCTCTTAAGATGTCTTGCCGAATAAGAGGCAAATTATGTGCTCAGAGAGATACATACGGGCATCTGCGGAAGCCACGCCGGAGGTCGCTCAATTGCTTTCAAAGCCTTAAGACAAGGTTTTTACTGGCCGACCATGCACCAGGACGGCATAGGAGTGGCCCGCAGGTGCGAAGGATGTCAGAGAAAAATGCAAACCTCCACCACCAACCAGCAGAACAGTTGACCACGCTACTCAGTCCCTGGCCGTTCGCCCAGTGGGGACTGGACATCATTGGACCAATGCCACAAGGGAAAGGACGGCGAAGTATGCCATCGTGGCCATAGACTATTTCACCAAATGGGTGGAGGCAGAGCCATTATCCACCATAACGGAGAAAAGAGCCACTGAATTCCTGAGGAAAAAATATCGTCTGCCGGTCGGGATCCCCCGAGCTGTCATTACTGACAACGGGAAGCAGTTTGACAGCAAAGGTTTCAGAAAACTTTGCGAGGATCTCCAGATCGCCCTAAAGTTCGCCACGCCAGCCCATCCCAAGTCAAACGGACAAGTCGAGGCGACCAACAAAACCATCAAGGCTAACCTGAAAGCTCGGCTCGGATCCAACAAGGCCTATGGGTCGAGGAACTACCAGAAGTACTATGGGCACACCGGACAACCTATAAGGACTCCACGGGAGAAACCTCGTTCTCTTTAGCATACGGATATGAAGCTATCATCCCGGCAGAAATCGGGGTGACCTCCCACAGGGTTCAGCACTGAGGAGTAAGCAGAATGAAGAACTTATTAGAAACCACCTCGACCTGACTGATCGAAGAGAAGAGAGAGAGGTCGGCCATGAAAACAGCAATCTACCACACAAATGATGGCCCGCTTCTACAATAAAAGGATTCGGACACGCACCTTCATCCCAGCGACCTGGTGCTAAGAAAAGTCACCCTAAATACTCGAAGGCCAGAGGAAGGCTCCATGGGCGCCAAATGGGAAGGGCCCTACAAGGTGGTAAAAGTGGTGAAGCCCGGAGTATACATCCTAGAACGACGGACGGCACGGCACAGATTAAAAAAGCCATGGAACGCCGAGATGTTGAGAAAATACTTCAGTAAACTTTCCCTTCCTCCTATCCGCTTACGGCAAACAAATAAGGGACATGAATTCAAATACAGAGCCTCTCTCAACGACCCACACAGGAGTTGTAAGAAGGGCAGTATGTCCCCAAGTATCAATAAAACTTTTTTTTTTTTTATTCGCCCTTCTAAAAAATAAAAATTTGCAAAAAAAAAAAAAAAATCCGGGGACATACTCAAAACAACAATCCGAACATAAAAAGAAATATGCCCTCTGATGTTCCAAACAGTTCGGGGCTGGATCTTATTCAACTGAGGTCATCAGCTCGGGGTCGGGTACATCCCACCGAGTCAGCCCTTCGGACTAGGGACGTAACATTCCCCCAGGTCCAAGTGCCCTTTTCTCAGCTCGGGGTTGGGTGCCATCCCACCGAGTCAGCCCTTCGGACTGGGGACGTACATTCCCCCAGGTCCAAGTGCCCTTTTCTCAGCTCGGGGTCGGGTGCATCCCACCGAGTCAGCCCTTCGGACTGGGGACGTAACATTCCCCCAGGTCCAAGTGCCCTTTCTCAGCTCGGGGTCGGGTGCATCCCACCGAGTCAGCCCTTCGACTGGACGTAACATTCCCCCAGGTCCAAGTGCCCTTTCTCAGCTCGGGGTCGGGTTGCATCCCACCGAGTCAGCCCTTCGGACTAGGGATGTAACATTCCCCCAGGTCCAAGTGCCTTTTCTCAGCTCGGGGGGTCGGGTGCATCCCACCGAGTCAGCCCTTCGGACTGGGGACGTAACATCCCCCAGGTCCAAGTGCCTTTTCTCAGCTCGGGGTCGGGTTGATCCACCGAGTCAGCCCTTCGGACTGGGGACGTAACATTCCTAAGGTCCAAATGCCTTTTTCAGCTCGGGGTCGGGTTATAGGAAGCATAAAGAAAAAGAGAAAATATATAAGAAGACAAAAAAATAATATATATAAAAAACAGTTGAATTAATAAAAACAGTTTGAAGTGTACACAGGGCCCCGGTCGGGTTACCCTTTCTCATTCAGCCCGCACAGGGCAGGAATTTCTTCCTCAACCAGCTCCGATGGCGGGAGGATCGGCTCGACCTCGGGAGGAGGATCTGCGGCTTCAACCTCAGCAACATAGGAGACCTCTGCCTCAGGGATGAGAGGAGGGATCTCAAGGCAGTCCTCGCCAAGGGCAGGAACATCAGGCCGTCCTTCTTGGGAAGCCCTAGAAGCCGGGACGACCAAAATTGGGTCGGGATCCATCACCTCCTCGGTAGGGGGAGGGAGCCATTTCTGGAACTCCTCCTCGGAGATCTCCCCTTTGCAGAAACTGATGGCCGCATAAATAGGATCCATATTCAGACTTGGCAGCACCATCGGTATCAGTTCAGCAAGTCACCAACCCCCTCAAGGCGACATGGCCTCCTTCTCGGCCTCAAGATCGGCCTCTCTCTCCTCAAGCTCGGCCTCTTTTCTCTCAAGATCATCCCGGGCCCGCGCCTTTGTTCATCATTGGCCTTCAATTTGGTTTCAACACTGGCCACCTTCGCCTTCAAAACGCCAATCTCAGATTGGGCAGCTTTCAAATCCTCCGGGCAGTGTCGGCAAGCTTTCGCTCCAGCGCAGCAGCAGCCTTAAGAGCCTTATTAATTTTGAAGTTCTCAATGGCAGTCGACTCAAGGTTCTGTATCACCTCCTCCCGATCAGCCAATTTAGCCTCCACTTCTGTAAGGCGATTCTGAAGTCTCTAGGCCTGACCACCCTCGAACAATAGACTCAGAAGGAGGTCCTTATTCTTCGCCATGAGGTAAGTAGCCTGCACAAAAACAAAGAAAGTCAAGATATGAGATGAAGAAAACCGGGAACCGAAATCAGAAAAAAGAGAGGAAATGGAACTACCTTTGCCATTGAGAGCTCATCTCGGTCACCACAGCTTCGGGCGAGATATCCTCATATCTCGAAACCTCCCCCGGGGAATCACCTCGGCCAATCATTGAAAGCCGGCACTAAATGGGAAGTAGCCTCCCGGATGCCTTCCCCCAAATCATCCACCCCGAGGATTACATAACCCTTTTGCTTCTTGGAGGAGCCCACAGATGATTTTTTCCCCCGGTGAACGTCTTTCTTCTTGCCCGGGACAGGATCCTCCTCCTCCTCTTGAACCAACTCGGTCTCCTCTGACCCGAACTGACGCCTCCTCTTCCTAAGAGGCTTCGGCGGACTGACGAGACGAGCAGATCCTGACGACTGCACACCAGGAGAAGAGAGACCCCGAGCAGCGGTTGTTGAACTCTCCCCTGAGACACCCCCCAACCTCAGCAGGTTCAGGATGTGCCCGGGAAGTTCCAGTTTCAGCATGACCGGCCCTCTTCATAGTACCGGCCAACTTCTCAAGAAACTTAGGCCTCTTTGACATACCTATAAAAAAAAAGGGAAAAGGAAATCAGGAACCGAGCATATAACAAAGACATCAAACATGATAAACAAACTGGGAAGTCAAACTAAACAGCCAGCAGACATCTACCTATCCGACCTGTGACCTCCGAAGGGACAGCCCGGGCAAGGCCCGACTCAACAAATGTCGCATCATTAACCAACTCCCTCCATGGGGCAGCATACTGACGAGCCCAGACTACCCGTTGCCGGACCCGATGGGAAACCTTGGGAGCGTCCCTCCAACAGGCTAGGGGGAACAGAAATAAGGGGGTAAGACCCAAACAAAAAAAAAACTAACTAAGGAAAGCTAAAAAGCTGATCTCCTAACCTCCCGCCCTGAAGATATCCGGTACCAAGAACTCCCCTTCATCCGACCTTCATCCGACCTTGGGACCGTCCCCATCCCCAGTGGCCCAGAACCAGAAGTCTTTAAAATTCTTATTGGAGTCAGGGAGTTTCTTGACAACATTTGACGAGCTGTCATAAGCTGAAAGGTAATACCATCCGTGGTACGACCTAGGACTGGCCTTCAACCGGTATAACCTCTTCACCTCTTCGAGAGAAGGCTCGCGAGTCCTGCTCGATGCCAAGCTACATACAACCCGGCCAAGATCCTCCAACTGTTCAGACTCAATTGACAAGGAGCAATCTCCATCTCGGCCAGCATCCAAGCAAAGTAAGGCTGAAACCGGCAGCCGCAGCCCACACTCGAAAAAAGCAGGAAGAAGTGCCCACCGAGCCCTCATCAGGTTGACTGGCACGATCCATCAAGCCGGGAACTTCAAGGGCAATATCTATAGGTATGTTATATCGCAGTCGAAGAAGGCGAGGTCGTCCTCGGTTATTTTAGAAGGACGGTTCATATCCAGAGCCGACGAGCCGAGTTCACCGGCCTCTGGGTCCTTCCGAGGAACCCTCTGATGGTAGGAGTCTTGTTCGATCTCAGAAGGAGTAGGAGTAGTGTCAAGGTCTTCTACACTAGGTGCCCCGAGCCCGAGGAGAGCTCCTCAACAGGGGGAGTTGAGGTTATTTTAGCATGCTTTTCAGGGGAGGAACTGCTGTCAGACATCCCTGACACCCAGAAAAACAAAGAAAAAAAAGAAAGAAGGGGAAGTCAGTCTATAGCTAAAAGAAACTACTCACGGATTCCATGTTAGCTAAACAGGTGGTCTCTAAAGTACCCTAAGGCAAAACCCAGCAAACCATAAATCTTCCCCTAGCAAAACACTCAAAAATGAACAGCAAACACAGATTCATAAACAAAAAAAAGGAAAAGGTCGTTCAGAGGACTTACTTGTTCTTCTCGGAAAAAGCAGGAGGTTGTGCAGTACGGTTATGCCCGTTCCTTATGTTCGCAGCAAAGAAAAAGAAAAAGCCCGCGGTTGAACTTCGAGAACACGGAGTGGGCGAAACACGGAGATGTTTTCAGGAAAAAAAAAAAAAAGGAGAATTGCCGAAAAAAGATGGAACAGTGAAAGCCTCGCCTTCTTATAGTCATGGAAAAGACGCTCGTGACCATCGGATCTAAGGGAAGAACCCGGATGAACGCCAGGTGTCGACTGCAAAAGAGGTCTCTCAAGCTAAACAGGCGGCTGAGATCAGCCCACTATGAAGACGCCTCTACACGGTCGATTCGTCCCCTTTTTGGCGGGAACCCGGCGGATGTTTGACAAGTGTCGAACTTAGAAGAAACCCTAAAAGTTGATTTGATAGGCATTTAACGGACGTGACCGTTGCGTGTCTCAAGACAAAGCGTTTGAAAAGAGCACCAAAACATTCCTCGACACCGGACCGACCTCCAACAGAGCAAATCAGGAACACCTTCTTATATAGTTCCCGGCACCAACTCACACACTCGTTGGAACCGAGAACTAGGGGACAGATGTTGATGGTGTTTTCAGGCACTACGATATTCAAGGCAGCACGACAGGGACAGAGGGTAATTCCCTGCTTGGTTGGGATCATTAAATCCAACCCGACCACTTTGCAATAAAAGAACAAACACCTTACGGTTCCAAAACCGACCACAACAGATATAGACCGAGCACTTCATGACCGGCTACCGATCACCTGGGCTCAGATAGCCGGGCACAATCAGGTCGACAGAAACATTCTCAGCATAAAAGACTACCATGACCGACCTCATGAAGACCGACCATATGGCGAAGATATGCTCAAAGATAATGACATCCTTCTTGCGGATAAGATAAGCAAATTATCTTGTTCTCACAAGGAAAAGAAGTCAGAGTCCGAAAAGGAATAAGAAAAGAGAGGCAATATTAGACTAGGATTTCTTATGCAAATAGGAGTCTGATTTCTATACTATTATAAATAGGAGAACAGAGTATGTGTAAAAGGCATCAAAAAATTAGTGATCTGAATCTTCAAGCTCTGACTTGTAGAGACCCAAGAAGAGCGTTTAAGTAATAAAAGTACCATCTTTTTGTGTCCGTTGACGTAGGTCGGATCCAAATCCACCGAACCACGTTAAATCTCCTTGTCGATTGGTGTGTTATTTGTCTTTTGCTAAATTTGCATTTGGTCCCCCATAACCAAACAAATTCACTATTGAGTGAGGATTTCTTCGGGAGTGATATTCCAAAATTACCCTGAGACCAAAATTCGCCGTCAACAAATGTTATTCTTCAGGCTTGTTGAGATGCAGAAAGAGCTGCAGACTTCGCTGGATAAATTATCTGAGGCCGGATATTAAGAGAGGAAATTTTAGCAAAGAAGAAGAGAGGAAGCCATCATCAACTTACATGAAATTTTGGGCAATAGGTAATGTAAATAGAACATTGATTTGTTTTTTTCCAAGTTCCATTCATTGTTTCAGCCTTCAGGTTTCTTAATTTTATAAATATATAATTTCCTGGATTAATTTCCAGGTGGTCAGCTATTGCAGCAAGGTTACCAGGACGAACGGATAATGAGATTAAAAACTTGTGGCACACACACCTGAAAAAGAAGAAGAAGAAGCATTACCAGTTTAATTCGGATAACCAACAAAACGCTAAAACAATAACTCAGTTTGCAGAATCTGCAATGTCGTCACCGCAGCCATGTTCTAGTGATCTCTCCTTGGCGACCATTACTACTATTACTGCAGAAACAAATCATCATCATCATCAGTGCATGGATGTGAAAGATGAGCAAATTGTTAACTCTTTTGATAATTTTCCTGAGATTGATGAAAGTTTCTGGACAGACGCCTTATCTGAAAATTCCAGTATCATAGCTTCAGATTTTGGAGCCTTCTTTAATGAATTTCAGGATAATGATGGCATGGACTTTTGGTACAATATTATTGTCACAAGTACTGGAGGAGAATCAACATTACGATTTTAAAAATTATGAGTATATATTTTAATAGCCTAGTCTTTTTTCTTTGTACCATAGTCGGGTGAAGTACTACCATCATAAATATAGAACATGTAGAGCTGTATTAAATATAATTATCATTTATTTATTAATTATTTAATTATTATTTTAACATGCGTGTCAAGATATTATTAGATTGTTATATGAGTAATGTGATATCACCATTGTATAATAGATTTTTTCCTTAATTTATTTTATACCCTATATTTTGAAAAATATCCCAAGATATCCCCACAGTTAGTTATGTTACAATTGAAAAAAAAATTTCAGAAGTTTTACAGTAAAAATAAGACACTATAAATTTTCTATCAGTCAAAACTCGAATATGATACCACCCTATATTTTGACAAATGTCTCAAGATATCCCCTCAGCTTCACCAATGTTAGTGTTGTGTGATGAGCTTGCCATTATAATGAATGTATGACAATTGAGAGAATTGAAAAAAATTAAGAAATCTGAGATTTGAGAGTTACTGAATATATGAGAGAATGAAGAGAATAAATTGTTCATGATTTTGGAAAATGAATTAAGGGGATATTTATAAATTATTATTTTTTTAAAAATTTTAACCATTCAATTGTTATACTAACGGTTAAACCGTTACGGTTTGAACCTTAATGACTAACAATTAAAACCGTAATCGTAACAATTACGGTTTCAACCGAATCAACCGTCCAAACCGGCTATTGGTTTTCAATTCAACCGTAATCGAACTGGACGGGTCTGATTCGGTTCCTGTTTACGGTTCGGTTGGCCGATCCATGGTTTAAGGTTCGGTTGGTCAACTGTTCGGTTGCGGTTTCAAATCGCAACCATGTCAATGTCTAGGTAGTGCTATAAAATCTCCGGAAATTTTTTTTTTTTAACTGTAATAGAACTAATTACATAAATATTTTAGAATATATTTCAAAATATACGGATAAAATAAATATTTAATCTAAAATATAGTGATTAAATAGAAATTTACCCAAAAATAAATTATCCATCCATTAGTAGTGATTTATTTGGGAGTGATTTGATGGGACAAGAAGAAAAACAAGTGAAAGAAAAAAATGATTTTGACTTGCAAAGAAAAAGTTTGATATGGAAATTGAAAGATGCTAATGCTAGGTAGCTTCTTCTTATGTTACTTGTCCAATACGGCGTGCATGCTCTTTCTTCTTTATAAAAGATTAGTGATTTTTAAAGATCCACTAACAATGAATTTATGTGTGTTCATGTTTCAGTCGCTCAATTTTTTAGTATCTTCGTAGTTTCTTCAGTTTTAGCTCCATTGACTTGACCGAATAGTATGGGCCGCTTTATGTTTTGGGTATTTTAAATGAATTTTTTAAAGTTTATGGTTTAAACGATAATAAATATAAAAATTATATTATTTTATGATTTATCGTGATCAAATATGTATTTCATATTAATAAATTAATTTACCAAAATTCAATTATAAAAATTAAGTAATTTTATTTGACAGGTTATCCAAATTCAAATTCCGAGGAAATAAGGATTAAAAATTGGTTTTTGCCTATCCCCTATATTTTTACACTTCAACGTCGTGTTTGTTTTGTAATTGATTTAATACATATAATGAAACAGATTATTAAAAATTTATTAGATTATTAAAAATTTATAATTTTTTTAATCGCTTACAATTTACATAAGCGATTAAAACAAACTTTAAAAGAGATAAAAAATGTCATTCATTCTTTTTTTCTTTTCTTTTTTAATGAAGGATGATGGACTTTCTTATCATTACTCACAAGGAACACTAGCATAAGATAAGCCAGAGAATATTCTGAGTAATTTTTTAAGATACAAGGACCAATTGATAATTCATGTCCGACTAAGATTATGGGAAATTTATAAAACTAACAAAATAAATTATCCATTTGTCAAAACGAGTCACAACGCTTGCCATTTGTATTTCCAGCCACAATCTCCGAAATATATTTAAGAGAATTTGGATTCTCCTATGTACTCACCGAAATTGATGTAAACTTAGGAGATCCGAAGTCAAAACTTCGTATCTCCTAAGTTTTTAATTTTTTTATTCAAAACTTCAGATTTTCAAACTATTACTTCAGATTTCCGAAGTATTTTTTGAATCTCTGAAGTTTGAAAAAATATTTATAAAACCGGGAATTCACTATTTTTTCTCACTATAAAAACTTTTCATTTTTTTTGTCAACCCATTTTCTGAAGTTTCTTCATATTCTCATAAGTTTAGAATGTAACAAATACCTCTAACTTTCTACACTGAGGGGTCTTGTGAGAAATTAGATAATAGTAACGATGGATACAGAGGATGATATATTTTTTTGGAGTTAGTTGTTGCATGCGCAACTTATAAGCAGTTAGTTGAAATGTTGTATGTGCAAATGCAAAGAAGTCAAATGGAGTACAAAGTTAGTATGAAAAGTTTAATTTCGTCAAATCTACATTGACGTTTAGTTATTGAAATTAATAGTCAAAATGACTGTGAGTGTTTTTAAATTTACACTCAAATGTCGTTCGAAAAGGTATATAGTAGAGATATATTTGAGTTGGGATACGATTACTGCTAGCGATGGTCAACAATCTAGAGGTCGTTCTTCGTCGACTTGTAATATGATATTCATTCAGTTCTAGTTTATATATCGGCTGAAGCTCACTGGGATAATTATACAATAGGTAGAGATGATGAAAATGTTCAGGGGTCATAGTCAAGTGGTGGGTTTGCTAGAGGTGATATGGTTGGTCCTTCAACAACAGTTCGAGAAGGTCACATGAATATTCGACCGGATGTATCTCGATGTCTCTCTCCTATCATTTCTTCGACGAATATGCATTCTGACACCAATATATCAACATCAGGTGGGGGCGAAATATGAGTGGGTAAATGCTACCTCAAGGTTGTTGTAAGGGGACACTTTAAAATCACTGTAAGCAGATCGACGACAACAAGATTTGAAACTCGTTGTACTGATCAATCTTGTGAATGGAAAGTGCGGGCACGAAGCGTGTCTGGAGTCCAAAACTCGAACTGGATTGACCTCGTGGACATATGCAAAAATAGATAAATGTATAGTGAAATCGCATTGAATGTCTGTATCACTAGCTGATCACTATGAGTTTGAGGTCTGTGGTGGAGACATTATTGAAATTGTCAACATAAGAGAGAATACGTGTACGTGCAGAAAGTTTGATTTAGAGCAACTTTTGTGTGCACACACATCGGCTGTATGTAGGGATGGCAACAAGATCTGAACCCGGCCCGGGTCCGCATGAACCCGGACGACCCGAGTCCGGAATTAAAAAAATCTGGACCCGGGTCTTTAAAATGAAGACCCGGGTCCGGAAAAAATAAAAAATAATAAAAAAATAAATTAGATTTTAATAAAAAAAATATAAAATAATATGCATATATATATATATATAAATAATAGAATTTAATAAAAAAATTAAAAGAATTGAAATAAAACTAATAAAATTGACAAAATACAAATATAAATATAAAAAAATACAATTAAAATTTTTTTTTTAAAAAAAAGAATCCGGGTAATCGGGTCTACCCGGGTACCCGATCCGGACCCGTGAATATTTAACCTCTTCCGGCCGGACCCGGGTCCGGATTTTTCCATCCCTAGCTGTATGTGTGACTGCTAGAATCAAACACCCTAGTCTTTGAAGCAAGATGTACACAACGACCACCTGTTTTGATATTTTTATATCGTACCGCAAGTGTACGGTGTCAAGTTTTAGTATAAATGAGTTAAGAGTGTCGAACCCACAGGGATTGCGTTAACTCGCATTAAGTACTATAATTGATAATCCTAACTTTATTTAGAAAACAAATAATAAATATTTTGGTAAATAAATAAATATAAAAATAATTTGATATGAGGAACTAATACGATATAGATTCTGGATCCTGATTTCACCTAGCTGTCACCTATGTATTTGTCATGCCAATTAATCATTGTTCAGTTATATTGTTTATAAGTCAAGACTCCGAAATTATCCACTCCATCTCTCGAGTGCCGAGTGAAAATATCATTAACTATAGACTTCGATATCTCTATAAAAATCCAATAGTTAACAACTCATTACGATTTGTGATTCTATTTTGACGACTTCAAAGGATTACAGATTCTCTCGAACTCTATAAAATCCTAGGCTATATTCTCTAGATCTATTCAAAATCCCCTCTCGAGTGATAGATTCTAAACATATATCATCTTCAATTGTGGCCAACAATCAAGAAGCATTAAACTCAAAAGAATATAAATAAATTAATAAAACTTCATAACAAAATTGATAAACACAATACATGGTTCAAGCATCAGTTACAATCATTCTCCAAAATTAAGGAGTTTAGTTCATGACAATAGATAAAAACAATGATAAACAAGTCATGAATCTAATGGAAATCATTAGAGTTATAAGAAAGAAACAAGAAGATAAAACCTGAATTGAATCTCTTCCTCCTCGGACGTTACCGCCTTTGTCTCCTCTCGTCGCTCTTCAATCATCTCCTTGGATCTCTAAAAATATGTGTTTTGGTGTTTTATGATTTGTATTAGCCTCCTCTTTAATTCTGGACGAACTGTTATATTTATAGTGAAGGCTGTGAGTCATTGGATATCATTAGAGATCTTAAAAATCAAATCCTGAAACACTTAGGTTTTCCTTCCACGCGTCAGCTCTGTGAATTGGCGCCTGCTTAAGTGGCGCCATGGCGCCAAAGTCTCTGGGAAATGTATGGGGATCGTCTTCTTGAGGGCGCTGCAGCGCCTAGAGTTTTTGCTCTTTTCATGCAATATTACTTCATTGTTTTGGGCCCACGTCAATGTCCTTTTTCCAATTCAAAGTCTTCACTTTCTTCTTTTATAGACTTGTTCACGTCACTTTGCCTTTTTAAGTCACAATGAAATATTGAACATGGGCCCACGTGTGTTCTTCTTTGTTTTATTCTTTTCTCACTTTGTCAACAATGGCTTTTCTTTCTTTTCTTTACAAAAGCCCACATAGGCCTTCTCACGTCATTCTTTCTAATTCTGGGCGCTTCTGCGCTAGGCATTGGGCGCTGCAGCTCTAGTGCACACAGTTGTATAGATCTCCTCGAGTAAATGCAAATCGATATATTATGGGTCTCGTAACTCTTTTTAGATCAAAAGTTATAGTCTTTTTAAATTCAGTGCGCAGCTGATGCGGGTTTTTACTGCTTCTTGAGTCTGATGCTCCCAATAGGTCCCGAAACACACGTATTTGCTCCATTATCGATGTTCTAATGCATCCTACAAATAAAATATAAAATAAACTACAAAATACATTAAATGGCTCGAAACATAACAAAACAATAAGCTAAAGATGTCGGAATAAGTGGGTATAAATCACACTTATCACCACCCTTCTTGCTGCGTATGAGAAACTATCCATCATGTTATAGGATCTTGCCAAAAGAGTTATCAGATATAATATTATTACTTTGTTTTATTGGAAAAACATTCAAAAATGATTTTAATTAACGTTTTAATTCTCAACGCAAGTTTGAATGTATTGCCACCAAATGAATATGTTTTGACGGGACGGCCGAAAACAAATAGAAGACCGTCACAGAGTGAACAAATAGTACAATTATATGCGGTTGATGTGTCGAACCTGAATACAATAGATGTTCATGCATGACTCCTCTTAGCCAAAATCTAAGTAAACAATAATTTTCACTTATGTAAATAGATTTGATGTATTATAAATTGATTTTTTTTTTATTTATGTTTTCAAACTTATATGTAAAAATCACATGTATCAATAAAAATCGTTAACTATTTTGTTGAGCATCAAAATCAATATCGCCATGAAAAAAAAAAGAAAAGAGAATGCCCGGTTTTATAAATATTTTTCAAATTTCAGAAATCCAAATAATACTTTGGACATCCAAATCAATACTTCAGAGATTCTAAGTAATAATTCAGATATCTGAAGTTTTGAATAAAAAATAAAAAAAAAATTTAAAATATTGGGAGATCTGAAGTTTTGATTTCAGATCTCCTAAGTTTACACCAACTTCGGTGAGTACTTCGGAAAATCTGGATTCTTCAAATATACATTTCAGGGACTATGGCTGGAAATGTATATATCAAACCGCGGCTCATTTTGACAAATGGATATATTTTTTTGGTTAATTTTATAAATTTCCCAAAGATTTGAAAGACAATTTACTAGTTTGTTTATGACGTCACTAATTTATAGGATTTTACCTATGACAGGATGTAATAATATCCTCAGATTTGCAACTGATGTAAAAATTTGCCCCATGACACAAGAGAGCCATGGGCATGGCCATCCACCCCATCAGGCGGGGGCTAGAAACAAGAACAATAATAGTATTTTAAGACAAAAATACGATAGCCCTTAAATATCAATTTTATCCGGGATAAGTAACAAGAATCCAAAATCAGGATATAAAATGCAGACATAATAATATAATAAGACGCAAAGATACAGCTTTTCCATCATTTTTCAATGGCTTTATTCAAAAACTGTAACTATACCTACCTGCTCAGACAAGCCTAAGGGCCCGTATTGAAGGGACAAAAGCATTTAAGAGAGACATGAGTATGCCAGAGCCTTCTCCTCAGTGAGCTCCTCTGCTGTCAAGTCCAACTTCTTCCTTGAGTATTCATCAATGCCGAGTCCTGTGTCAAGTTCAAAAAAAATTAAAAATAAGAGAATAAAATTTTGAAGTTCATCATCCAGGATGTCCAATAAGCAACAAATTAAAATATAATAGAATAAGTTTATGTCAATCAGAGGAAGCTAAAATTGTTTGTATTTATATGTACAATAAATGCAATAGTCTATGGGGGATGAAAGTATTAGAAGAAAACTTTTACAAGGTCATATATTTACTTTTAATCAGAAAGAAACAAAATCAAATACTCAAACTATGTATCCCCTTCATCAGAATTTCAGCAGCAAATGCAATTAGAGTAACCCAATGCTAGAGCAAAATTTGGTGCATATTTTACACCAATTTTGCACTCCTCTGGAACCCATTACTTCAAATTCTACTCCAAACTAGAATTTCTATTTTTTAAAAGTTTTAAAATTCATGGTTTGCAGTGTTTTTGAAAAAAAAAAAAACAATAAAATAACAGCACTGTTTATCTGCGCCAAAATGGTGCAGATGAAGGCACATTGGAGAACAACCATGTGCCATAACCCATCCGAGCACCAAATATGCCTCTCGGTTGAGCTGTTGGGGTTGCTCACAATGATTAGTGGATGTGTGCATAACCGTGATGGTTTGACATACAAAAGGTTCCTGAAAGGACTACATGCAAAAATCTGGACATTGCACAAGGCTACATTACGTGCATTGTTTAAAAATTCGGTTGAGGCGGCCGCCTATTTCGGTTTTTGTGAGGCGGCCGCCTCAACGTTTGCGAGGCGGCCGCCTCACGCGAAACTTTTTTTTTTTTTTTTTGAATTTTATTAAATGAAACGACGACGTTACAGTATTAAAAAAAAAAGAAATTTGATTCTAGGGTTTTTATATTCTCTCTCTCTCTCTCTCGGCCTCCTCTGCTATCTCTCTCCACTTATACTTCTCTCTCTCTCTCGGCCTCCTCTGCTCTCTCTCTCTCGGCGACGACAGCGTTTGTGGTAATCTGTTCAGCTTGTTTTTTTTTTTTTTTTTTTTATATTTTAACTTGTTAATGACCTAAAAAAATCCATTAACGAAACTAGAGAAAAAGATAAACTTATTTTGAAGGCAATATATAAAGATTTAAGTACAAGTTCGGGACTAAAATCATATGTGGTGTAAATGCAGTGTAATACTGTAATTACACACTTTAGTTAACTATCCTGTTGTAAGCAGTAAGCTTCAATTAATTGGCCAAAAATACACACTTCAGTTAACTATCTTGTCGTATTCGTATAGGGGTATGTCATATGTATTTTAAGTCTGAACTTTTTCAATATGCTATAGATGATAGCTTATTTAGGGATTAGTTATCAATAATTGTTTGAATATATTATGAATTATGAAGAAATGAATGTATTTTGGATTTAACATGTTTTTATTATTCTTATATTATAATTTAATTATTTTTTCGATTTTCGGATCGAGGTGCCCGCCTCGAGGCGGACCGCCTCGCGCCTCAATGGCCGGCCGCCTCGAGGCGCCGCCACGTATTTTTAAACATTGATTACGTGTTTAGTTGAGAATTTTAAAATGTCTTGAACAATATTTTAAAAGTTGGACCGTCCAGTCCAATCCAACTGGGAAACCCGCCAACCCAACAAGTTCAACCGTAAACCGGTTGACCTGGTCCGAGTTTATTTTTTCTTCAAAACCCGATTTAATTAATTAGAAAAGTTTATTTAATCAAATAACAAAGAAATCAATCAATTAATAATTTATCAAATAAATTATGAATTCAATCACAAATAACATAAAGAATCAAACACAATTTAATCTAATATTATGCATTTTTTTCTTTCAATTGACTTGTAATCAATTAATATATATTTGCCGTTGATAATACATGGTGGACAGCTTCTATGTAAATTGCGTTTGAATTCAAAATTTGTGTTTGAAATTTGAATTGAATAAATATATATTTACCATTGATAATATTTGGTGGACAGCTTCTTCTTTTTCGTAAATTGTCATTGAATTAAAATGTGTTTATCGTAAATTGAGTTTGATTATTTATCGTTATACGCGATTAAATTCAACATTTATTTGATAAAATTGTTAATTGATTGCTTTTTTTATTAATTGATTAAATAAACTTTTCTAATTAATTCAATCAGGTTTTCAAGGAGGAAAAAAGGGTCAAATTCGGACTAGGTCAACTGATTCACAATTGAACCGGCTGGGTAGGTAAGTTTTTGCCCCGTTCACAGTAGGCTAACTTGGTTTGGACCATCGATCGATTCTTGATTTACTCGGCCGGACCAGCTGTCCAGTCCGAGTTTTAAAACACTGGTCTTGAATAATCATCTGTAGTCAGGAATGCCAACAGAACTTTGGGAAAAGGAAAAAAAGGGCAAAAAAAACACTACGGGATTGTTAAGTACGCAGGATTACCTTATGATTCCTCATGTTTGGGGAGCTTAAAAAGTAGAGGATAAATGTTGTGGGTCCTAATCCCCAATACTGGGTATAGCTTGTCCAAAGGCCCCACATGGGATAAGTTAGGATAACTTTTTTTAATAATTTAAATATTTGATTACTAATTATTCTATAACTACAAGCTAAATTATTTAATTATTAATATAATTGATAAGAATTAAATCTTGGAATTAATAATAGAAATACTTAATCAAATAAGTATTTCTCTTATGATATTAAACTTTTATTTACTATAATAATTAAACAAATAAATTTGTAATTATGAAATAATTGATTAATTTAACAATTAAATATTTAAATAATTATCTAAATTTAGCCCGTGTTGGGCCATGGGATAAGTTAACCCTGAGAATTGAGATTGGATTTGACCAATCTCCAAGCCAAATCCTGCGTACAAAACAGCCCTAAAATGTATACCAATAGAACATCGCCATTAACAGAAATACATGAGAATATTGGTAAAACCACTAATCATATTTAGGATATAAACATAAAAGCCAGTGTGCATCCGAGTTTATTATAACCCAAGTGAAGATAAAAATAATCAACACAGCCTATATGGTAAAACCAACTGTTTCATCCATATGCCAGAAGGTAAATAACTACTGAGCCAAAAGATTTGGATGATCAAATACTTCAACTATCAAAAGCAAAAAGCAATGCAAGAAAGAAAAGGCATAGGATATAAGATCACATTTGTACCTTGAACAATTGTCCATTCTCCATTGCAGCAGGTTACTGGGAATGAGTAAATGAGCCCAGCTGGCACATTGTATGAACCATCAGAGTATACCCCCATGGAGACCCAAGTGCCCTGCACTTGCAGTTAAAAGAGTTAAAACCGTAACACCAGTTCAGTATCTATCATTGGACAAAAAATGAAAATACCAACCTCTGGAGTTCCAAGGACCCAATCACGGATGTGGTCACAAGCAGAGCTAGCAGCAGATAATGCGCTTGAGAGCTTTCTGGCTTTGATGATCGCAGCACCACGTTGTTGGACTGTGGTTATGAATTCTCCATTCAACCTTCAACCAATGTATAAAATTATTACAACACTCCAATAATTCAACCTAAGAAATCCACCAAACTTTATTTTTATTCAAGCGGAAAAAATACTGAAGTTTAATACCACGCATCATCCTTGACAAGCTCACGTACAGACTTTTCCCCAGATGGAGTCTTGACAGTAGCATGGTTGACATCGGGGTACTGAGTTGATGAATGATTTCCCCAAATAATTACATTTTTAACATCAGAAACTTGAACATTCAGTTTCTCGGAGATTTGACCCAATGCCCTGTTATGATCCAATCTGGTCAAGCATGTAATGTTCTTAGCAGGAATTGATGGTGCAAACTCCTTCAGAATCAATGCATTGGTGTTTGCAGGGTTAGCAACAACTAGAACCTGAAATAAACAGGAAGATAGTTCAGTCAGAAATGTCACCAGCAGTTTGGCAGCTTCAAAAATAAATTTCACACAGAATCTCTATGGTCCTATGTAAAAGCATAAATCACAAAAAATTATAATATAGAATAAAGGTCTGTTTGTAGACCACATTTGGATTTTCCGGATCTAAAAAAACCATAAAATTTCCCTCCCACATTGGTATGCTGTATCGATACAGGCTTAATAGTATTTTGCCAATAAATCTCCCCAACCAATGGAACCATCCATTCATCCATTTGATTCTAATTCTCACAATGGAATGTTAGTAAATGAAAGTAATGGCAGCTCTTTTCCTACAACAATCTGTGAGAAAAATAGTGGATAAATTATAAATACTTAGGGGAGCAACTAAAACTTCATGGGAGTCAACATGGCTTTCCAAAGCATTAAACATAACAACAATGTTTCATTCTCATTGATGCTTTCACAATACTGGTGAAAAAACACATTATCAGGTTTTCCCTAAATGGAGGAGGAGACGATATGTTTCCAATATATCTGGCATGACTGAAGGCACATAATTATTTAGATTTTGAGATTATTCAAATGCATCAGCTTTTCTATTTTAACAAGTCTACCACCTTGCAGTTTGGAGCTGCATGCTTCTCCAGGGCAGAAGCCTGTTCCTTGTAGATTGAAACGTTCTTTGACATCACATCTTTCCTCTCCATTCCTTCTTTTCTTGGAAAACCACCAACCATAACGGCAATACTGACACCAGTGCATGCCTCAACGGCATCAGTTGTTGCAACAACACCTGAAACAAAACAAACATAAGGCTATATTTAATAATCATACAACAGATCCCGCACAAATCTCAAACAACTACCAAATAATGATTCTCAACAACTTCACTACATATTCTTTTCACAGGTATAGAAGTAACAATCAATACCTTTAAGAAGAGGGAATGCAGCATCCACCAACTCCATCTTCACCCCTTTCAAAGCCTCTGCTGCAGGTGGGATATCAAGCATGTGCAGAATCACAGGCTGGTCAGCACCCAACATCACTCCCCTAGCAATCATGGGGACAAGTGCATATCCAATTTGCCCTGCAACCCCAACGATACAGAAAATTACAGTATCAGCATATAAAAAATCCAACAATGTATAAACTTACAAGAGATGGAATAAGTTGACAAAATTAGCTAACATATCTTATCAAAATTAGCTAAAAAAATTATGTACATTGTACGGTAAAAGTAATTTTCAGAAATTTATAATTCCCCAAAAACAAGGAACCGAAAATCAATTTTTTTTTTAAAAGCATTTGATAAAGTTTTTTTTTTATCAACTTCTCCAAAAATGTCTAAAATTCGTTTGAGAGCTAAAAAACATTTTTTTTCCCTGACTATTATGGAAAATATATTACAAATATATCCATAAACTCCTATATGAAATTTCTTTTTTGGAATCGTTTTCGGATCATCAATGACAATAAATCATTTATTTTCAATAATCACATCATCAGCCCCGAATCATCTAAATAACCAGATTGGATCATCACAAACTTTTCGAGTATTAAGCCAAAATAATAAGATTCAAGCAAGTGAAAATATTCATAAGTCTCCAACATAAATACCCAAAACAAAATCAATTAAAATCCAACATTTTTATGTTCCGATCGTGTACGGTACTTAATAGGATTGCCTCTTATGTAGAGTTTGGTATAGAGTACTCTCATTAATAAAATCTACCAAACGGTTTCGGATCTTCAAAAAATAGACCTAAGCAGTGTTCAGTTAAAAATAAATCTGGATCGACGGAATGAGAAATTACAGTACCTGCGGCTCCGGTAACGAGAACGCGAACCGGTTCCTTGGCCATTGATTTAGATCCGACAAATATCACACCAAACGAAACGTTTTTTTTTTTTTTGTGAAGCGAGAGTTAGATAGAGTGCTTTGAAGGTGTGATGGTAGATTGAAGTGATATTTATGCAACAGGGAGACGATAAAGGGAGCAGTAGGAGTGGTGATCCAAATCTAATCAACGCCAGGTGCAAAACGACAACGTTTTGGGATGACGATTACTCCTGACACTCCATGAAGCATAGATGTGTGGCCGTTACGGTGTCCACTTCACTCAGCGGGCCCCAACCCAACGCACGCATCTCAAGATTCTCAACGCCATATGCCAAAGGTACGTTTACCAGCGGGTCAATTGAGTATTTTTCCACTTTGTAAGAGTCACTTGTCCGATTATTATTGTTGTGAAAATTGACTCTGATATTTTTTTTTAAAAATATAATAAGTAATCCATAAATTTATTAACAAATTTTTTTATTATAATTATTATTAGTAGGCATTGAATCTCTTCCCTTCAAGTCGGCTGCAAAAGAGAAGTGAGTTCAGAGTTTAAAAATGGAGATAAGAATTTATGTTCTATTACTGCCTTTAGACTTGTTTTCTTTTGTTCCATATTTAAATTAAAAATCATTTTCCCACTATAAATTTGAAAACTTAATTATTTTTTTCTGTGGTTAGGATTTCTCGCCTCATTTGGGTAAAATTTCATATCTAACAATGCTCATATATTATTCATTGTCCTTTAAATACAAAGAGTTATGGTTGAAGAATTTTTTAGAAGGGAATATAATCTCTTATCCTACTTAAAGATTTGGGCACTAACTAGTTAGTCAAATGCTAACAGAATTTTTTTTTTTAACTAATCTCTTATCCTACATAAATTAGTGAGTTAAATTTTCATCCTAATTTTCCTATACAGCTTACTCAATAAATCTCATGATTACTTTTGATATTTCTCTCTCTCATTATTATAAAAATGTATTATTAAGATAATACTTTATTCGATGTGACGTGAAGTTTATTTGATAAGCTTCATATCTCATCATCAAAGATATATAAAGCATATAAAGAGCAATATAAAGCAACTCAAATCAAAACATAAAGAGAGGGAAGTTTAAAGCTTGAGTAATATTAAGGCTTAAGGAAAGCTTAAATTAGTGAGAGTAAGTTTCTCACCATCAATAAGAGATGAGCAGATGGTGATCTCCTCAGTATAAATTATCAACAATCTATAAGAATTTCCGCTGTATATATAGATTCTAAATCAGGTACGCTTCTAGAATCATCCGATTATAAGCTCTTGTGATAAAGGTCCGGTTGCAAAATTAAATTATAACATTATGATTAACACTATTTTTCAAGCTTTTTGGTGTAGTCTCATTACCTTATGTTGTTAAAATCATATAATGCCCTTGTAGGACAAGGTTACTGCTGAGGAAATGGAGGCATATCGAATGAAGAAGAAGAAGAAGAAGATATATGACGATGATCCTACGAAGGATTTCCTGCATAAATTTTGACCAGCAGACTTGAAAAGCATAATTTGCGGTATTTTCAATCAAATAGAACCTTGGCTTAGACTGGCTGGGGTTGAGTTTGTAGAAAATTCTTCTAATATTGTAGTATGGATGGAGGAGGACATGTCCCTTGGATGGTACCCTATAGGGACATGTCCTCCATATGGATAGAACTTGCATGGGAGGGGTATAATCTTTGGAGGGTTACACCTCAACTCAAAGGGTGTCATTTTGGCACCCTTCCATGCATTTATAATGGGGCTTCTATATTTATTTTACTCACTGGAAAATCCATCCAAAAATCATCCATTTGTTGAGTTTCATATTGTTTGAGTAGAGAGAGTTCCTCCATTTCTTCAGTTCGAGATCTTGTTAAGGTGTGCCCCTTGAACAAGAGGAATCCGGATTATCCTGAGAGAACATTAGCCATAAATCCGTAGAGCACCGAGACGAGGCTGATAAGTTCTTAAGGACATAGATATATCTCGACCTGGACCAAGTTTTAATCATCTTCAACATTTTCAGGTTTTTCTAAGTTTCAATCAATTGCATATTTATTTTTCAATTTCCTTAAATTATGCATGTTAAAAAGTGATTTACAACACATATCCTACCAACAATCTTAAAACTTATCATCTTTTGTGTTGTAAAATCATTTTTTTCATGCATATTGCCAGGCTCTGTTGATCTTATTTAAACTCAACTTCATGGTTTTATTATCATATTATTTGTCCGAATAAGAATTTATGTGGATATGAAATAATTGGATCAATCATCACTGTTGAGTATTTTCAAATATTTAATTGGATCGACATTGGTAATTTGTTAATCGGAAATATTTAATGCATTCAAGGAAAAAAAAATGTATATGATAATTGACAATTTGTTAATTAGAAATATTTAATGGAAAAAAAAAATATATATATATATATATATTTGATTGCATCACGTTTTGATGCATCATCTCATAAGAAGAGGAAGAAGAATATCTAAAAGCTGTTAGAATTTGTTAATTAGAATAATAGGTTGCTGTTTGGGGGAAAAAAAAAAGAGGAAACAAACCTGCGAAAATAATTCAGAAATAAAGAAATGCTCTGTGTTCATTTTTTGTTTCCTTTTCCATATTGTGTTATTTCAAGTGTTGTGTCCTTGGAAACTGCCGATAACAATAAATTAAAACTTCTCTAGATATTTTATCATGGCACCTGTAGACTGTAGTAAATAAATAAGTAAACTATTGGAGTTTGGCTTAAATATAATAACATCAAGCACACATGATTTAGGATTTTGGATAAGTATCTCACTGTTTTAGGATTTATTCAATAATTGTCTAATTAACTTAAGAAAATCATATAATGAATAATTTCTTATCAAAATTATAAACTTGGTTATTATAGATTTAAGTTAATTAAAGTATTTTCAATTATCACATGTTAACACACTAAGTTATAAATGATAAAGTTGATATAGACTTAAAATTATAGTATAGTATAATATGCATGTTATAGAATATGCAATTAACATTATAGAATATATGTAATCATATTAACTTAGTAGAATCATATACTGGATTTTGATAAACTTGGTAGTATAGGTTTAAGTTAATATTATGATATTCAATTATCACAAGCATACACCTAGTTAAATTGTGATAAAGTTGAAAGTTATTTGTTAATTATATGTTGCATACTTGGGTGAGAATTAAAAGTGTAGTAATACATAAGTAATTTCATCCAAGCTTGATTGAATTTTAAATTTATATTTGTAATATCGAATATTGTATTGTGCTATTGAATAAGTGTAATACTAGGTTTGAATTGCTAAAAGATCTTCTTGAAAAAGTGTTTAAAGAATATTATGTCAAAAATGCGATAAGAGCCTAAGTGGTCAGGGATTTAAGTGGTTACTCCGGACCCCCCTCGTCCTCTGGGAATATTCGTTTATTCATTTTTCTAAAGAATCTTTAGTTGAAATTCAAGGACTTGTGTTTATTGGAACCACCGTCCAATAGAACAACAAGTGGTTACTTAGTATATCACTTTGAACAAGATCATTTGTTGATCGTTGTGCAATTTGTCTTTTGTAGACCTATTGACCCCTGTTGATTTTTCCAAGCGGAAACATCATAGTACCGGTCTCTCATGGAGAAAATCCGGAGAAGTTTGGTGTGGCAAACTTCAAACAGTGGCAGAACAAAATGATGTTCTACCTGACAACTCTGCAGTTGGCTAAGTACCTCAAAGATCCTCTGGGTCTTGTGGAGGGTGAATCAGAGGCAGCCAAGGAACTGCGAGAAGAGACATGGTCGTCTGGCGACTTCCTATGCAAGAACTACCTTATGGGTGGTCTTGACAATACCATGTACATTGTGTACTAAGGCATGTCTTCTGCGAAGATTCTCTGTGAATCTCTCGAGAATAAATACAAAACTGAGGATGCCGGACAAAATAAATTTATCGTGGGTAGAATGATGTCTCAGTTGGGTGAACTGTAGTTGATCATTCATGAAATACTGGATGAAGGAATGAAACTCTGTGAGACGTTTCAAGTTGCCACCATGATTGAAAAGTTACCTCCATCATGGAAGGACTTTAGGAGCTATCTGAAACATAAAAAGAAGTAGATGAGCCTTGAAGACCTTGGAGTTCAATTGAGAATCGAACATGACAACATGATGTCCGAGAAGGCCAGCTACAAGATTATGGAGTCTAAGGCCAACATCATTGAGGGTGTAAAGGGTAGCAAGAAGAGAAACAGTGGAGCTGATTCTTCCCAAGCGAACAAAAAGTTCAAAGGGAAGTGCTACAACTGTGAAAAGAGCGGTCATATGACAAAGGACTGCAGAAATAAGAAGTCTCAGGACAAGGGTAAGAAAAATGAGGCCTATGTCGCTGAAGACGAGCAGTTAACTGATGAGATTTCAGAAATGAACCTCTCAGCAGTGGTAACTGAAGCCAACTTGGTTGGGAATCCGAGAGAATGGTGGGTAGACACTGGGGCTACTCATCATATTTGTGCTGATAGCAAGATGCTTTCCTCGTATCAGAAGGTCGATGGTGGCGATCATCTGACAATGAGAAACTCATCTACCTCTAGAGTGGTTGGACAAGGCACAGTGGTTCTGAAAATGATATCCGGAACGGAGCTTACATATAAGAATGTTTGCATATTCCAGATATTCGGAAGAACTCGGTCTCGGGTTTGTAATTGTTTCTGACAAGATTGTATTGACCAAAAATGATGTCTATGTAGGAAAATGATACCTCGCTGAGGGCCTTTTCAATGACTTTCAATTGTGCTATTAATAAAGCTGAAACTTCTGCTTATATTATTGAGTCACAAAATGTATGGCATGGGAGGTTAGGACATGTTAATTATGATACAATGCATACATTAATTAACATGGACCTTATACCTAAATTTGCATTGATAGCCAACATAAGTGTGAGGCATGTGTTGAAGCAAAAATACATAGAACATCATAGAACGAAGTTCTGAACCCTTGGAACTTGTACACACTGACGTGTGTGACATGAATATTGTGCAAACAATAGGCGGTAAAAAGTACTTTGTCACTTTTATCAATGAAAGCACAAGATTATGTTAGGTGTATTTGCTGAGGAGCAAAGCTGAAGCTATTGAGAGCTTTATACACTGAGAATGAAGTTGCAAATCAACTTGGCAATGAAATCAAAAGAATCAGGAGTGATAGAGGTGATGAATATGTTTCATCATTCGGTGAATATTGTTCTGTGCATGGAATTATTCACGAAACCCCTGCTCCTTATTCTCCTCAACAAACGGGATTGTTGAGTGCAAAAACTGAACGTTGAATGAAATGATGAATGCCATGTTGACTAGTTCTGGTTTACCTCAGAACTTGTGGGGGGAAAGCCCTACTTTCCGCGAACTACGTTCTGAACAAGCTTCCTCACAGGAGATTGGACAAGACACCATATGAGTTGTGGAAATGTTATGTACCTTCCTACAAATATATGAAAATGTGGGGGTGTCTTGCAAATCGCCAAGATGATGGTTCTTAAACCTAAAAATGTGGAATATGACCCAAAACAGTTGATTGTATATTCATCGGATATGCTTGCAACAATAGCGCGTATCGATTCTTGGTACACAAGTATGAGATTCCTGACATCAATCCAAATGTGATGATTGAGTCAATGAATGCAATATTTTTTGAAGAGACATTTCCTTGTAAGGAAAGACAAAGAAGAGAGTCTCTCAAAAGATCTGTTGATACTGTCAAGGACAGTGATCAGGTTGACCAAGAGTCGGATCCGATTTTCTGACATATTTGTTAGAAAATGAGCCTCAAAGCTATAAAGAAGCAATGTCTTCTCTGGAGGCACCTCTGTGGAAAGAGGCTATTAACAGTGAGATTGATTCAATCCTACAGAATCATACTTGGGAGTTGGTTGATATTCCTCCAGGTTGTAAGCCGCTGGGCTACAAATGGATATTCAAAAGGAAGATGAAAATGGATGGATCAATAAATAAGTACAAGGCAAGGTTTGTCATAAAAGGTTATAGACAAAAAGAATGCCTTGTTTGCTTTGACACATATTCGCCAGTGATTCGTATCACATCGATAAGAATGCTCATAGCCATAGCAGCTATAATTGGTCTTGAAATACATCAAAATGATGTAAAGACGTCATTCTTGAATGGTGAATTGGATGAATGGATTTACATGGAACAACCAGAAGGGTTTAATATTCCTGGATAAGAACAGAAGGTGTGCAAACTTGTAAAATCCTTGTACGGATTAAAACAAGCACCTAGACAGTGACATGAGAAAATTGACAAAGAGATGTTGTCAAGTGGGTTTAAAACCGATGAGTGTGATAAGTGTATGTACATCAAATCAACTCAAAAAGGATATGTCATTGTTTGTCTCTATGTAGACGATATGCTGATAATTGGTAATAATCATAAGTTGATTCAGTCTACCAAGAAAGTATTATCTAGCAAATTTGATATGAAAGATTTGGGAGTAGCTAACCTAACTCTTCCTCTGTCAAAGAATAATGACTTAAGCGTATCGCAATTAGAGTATTCGAGGATCATCAGAAGTCTGATGTATCTCACGAATTGCACACAAACTGATATCGCTCAAGCTGTGAACGGGCTTAGCAGAACAATCCAGGACATAACTACTGGAAAGCCATAGTAAGAGTTTTGAGGTATGAGAAACTTCAAAATATGGGCTACATTACGAGAGATATCCAGCTGTTCTAGAGGGATACATCGATGTTGACTGGATATCTGATACAGTGGATTCCAAATCTACGAGTGGATTTGTTTTCACACTTGGTAATGCAGCCGTGTCATGGAAATCCTCGAGGCAAACATGTATTGCCCGGTCTACTATGGAATCAGAGTTCATAGCGTTAGATGAAATAGCGGAAGAAGCGGAATGACTTTGAAACTTCCTGGAGGATATTCCTAGTTGGCCCAAACCAGTGCCAGCGATTAGCATACATTATGAAAGCTAATCGGCTATTGGGAGAGCCTAAAATACAATGTATGATGGTAAGTCTCGACACATACGTCGTAGACATAATATCATAGGTCAACTGCTCTCAAGTGGCATAATATCGATCGATTATGTTGAGTCGAAGGAAACCTAGCGGATCCACTAACTAAAGGTTTACCTTGAGAGCAAGTTGAGAAGTCATCGAGGGGAATGGGCTTGAAGCCTATAATCTAAGAATTGTCACTGTGGAAACCCAACCTAGCTGATTGGAGATCCCAATATCTAGGTTCAAAAGGGACAACAAAAACTTTGTGCAATTCAAAACAAGCACTGAAGAGTTTTGTACTCTTTCCCATTCCGATAATGACGCTGAGTGCTGTCTGTCGTGGTTAGGATAAGCTAAGGCTTTTAATGATCATTATATTAGGAGATGAGTCCTAATGGGGGTAAAGACAGATTACCTCTTCATAATAGATCACATATTTCAAGTAAGAAGTGAGGCCGCTTCCATGGGAACTTTTAAAGGCGGGTTACCCTAAAGTACTTGATGAATCCAAGACCGTTGTTCAGGGCCGAAATGAACACAACCGTAGAACGGGAAATGGTCTAAGTAAAGCTGTGTGTTGGCAGTTGTCTTGGTTTACACAAACGGCAGAACAGTTCAAGACTATGGGTCACTGGTTTGCCAAGTAAATCTGATTGTCATTCACTAGGAAAGGTTCAAGGCGAAAGCTACATATTTCAATGCGGCTTTAGTTCACGGAAACTCTCTCAAGTGTCTGCATGAATATTTGAAGAATTGTGGAGGATTGTAGAAAATTCTTCTAATATTGTAGTATGGATGGAGGAGGGACATGTCCCTTGGATGGTACCCCATAGGAACATGTCATCCATATGGATAGAACTTGCATGGGAGGGGTATAACCCTTGGAGGGTTACACCTCAACCCAAAGGGTGTCCTTTTGGCACCCTTCCATGCATTTATAAGGGGGCTTCTATATTCATTTTACTCACTGGAAAATCCATCCAAAAATCATCCATTTGTTGAGTTTCATATTGTTTGAGTAGAGAGAGTTCCTCCATTTCTTCAGTTCGAGATCTTGTTAAGGTGTGCTCCTTGAACAAGAGGAATCCGGGTTATCCTGAGAGAACATTAGCCATAAATCCGTAGAGCACCGAGACGGGGCTGATAAGTTCTTAAGGACAGAGATATATCTCGACCTGGACCAAGTTTTAATCATCTTCAACCTTTTCAGGTTTTTCTAAGTTTCAATCAATTGTATATTTATTTTTCAATTTCCTTAAATTATGCATATTAAAAAGTGATTTATAACACATATCCTACCAACAGTGTTCTCTACTTATTTGGCATCATAATTGTTTTATAAATGTGGAGCAATAAAACTACCAGGGATGCTGTCTCTGTGACTCTGTGGGTGCTGTAATTAATTGACTCTGTTAATGAAGATTTCCTCTTTGGCCTATAAGTTACTGCTCTAATGAAACAAACACAAATTTTATGTAGCAATGTAATCAATTCCCCTCGCATATTGATCTAGTATCCTAAATCTTGTATCCTCAATTTTGGTTTTCATAATTTTTGTAAGAGTATTGTATGTCTAATATTTATTAAGATTATTATTGTGATTATACATTAGTGTTGTTCCCGCATCCGTATTTTTAAAAATATTTTTTGTCTTTTTGTTTTTTTTTGTTTTTTCATTTTATAAAATAATAAGGGTGGCCGCGCTAAGACTATGAGTACGTTTGGTATAGTTTTTCAAATATAGCTTCTTCAAGTAGTGTTTTTAGTACGACTTTTGATTAAAAATAAATAATAATAATAATAATAATAATAATTTTTAATTGTGAATGAGAATGGGAATTTTTTTAAAATTATAAAATTATTTTATTGGATAATTTTTTTTATGTTGTGTTATAAAAGAAAAAAATAATATTACTAAATTAAATAAGGATATCATAGATAATATAACTATTTAAAAAAACTTTTCAAGTTCAACTTTCAAAATTTTGGACTTTTGTTAGTAGAAGTAAAATATTTTTTTTAATCCTCAAAAATTCTACTTAAAATGTAACCAAACACTACACAAATTTTTTTTTAAAATAAAAAATTGGATTAAAAAATTATTTTATTTTTACTAGAAATCATACCAAATCAACAGGCGGTAATTAATTATCTTAGAATTGGCTTTGATGGATAAATGATCTGGCTCACGCAACATACAAAAAGAAAAGAAAGTACCCCAAGAAATGGCTTTGATGGAAAAATGATCTGGCTTTTTTTTTTTTTTGGTTTTATTTTCTTTCGTTTGGGCTGTAAGTAAATATCCATGTATCTTCTTCAATTGCTGGACTGCCACTCTCCAAGATCATGATTAAGTGTATTTGTGTTGAGTAGTGATTTAATAATTGATTCATGTGAATTTTATTTATCTCTTAATTATTAATTCAATATTTAATAAGGGATCCTAATTAATAA